>CAUYUJ010017003.1:0-125000 GCA_963575745.1 Prorocentrum cordatum
GATCTTAGGAGATGAGTGGGGTATGCGAGCGGTCGTGGTTTTCGGAAAACGGAGGCCCTGGGAATGAACATCTAGCATGCTGCGCGAGCAGCGACCGTGGCATACAGGGCAACATCTACTGTTTCACGGGCCATGACCCTTGGAACGCGGATCATGGGTTTCGTTAAGTTTGATGTCTCGCCTATCCCACCAGCCCATCTAGAAGCGATCGCCAGGGGGGTTGAGTTACAGTACTGAAGGAGGGGTAGGAGCATCCAGTGGATCAGACGGACGAGCCAGCCGTCACGCCCAAACTCGGAATTCATCCGAGCATACCCGGCAGTGGAATTGGCATGAGCAGGGCGAGGGTGGAGACTACGACGACGACGGCGACGACGGCGGCGGCGACGAGCAGCGCAGGGGGATCCTTAGACAGCCTTGTTCCGTCGGAGCCCGACCTGTGGCCTCTTAGAGCCGCCCCGGGGCACTCTTGGAGCGTTCTTGGGGCCATCTCTCCTGGGCCTCTCGGGGCTCTCCCGCGCGAGCGGCTGGCGATACCGGGGCCTCGGAGGCCAAACGGCGAGAAGGCAAGCGTCGATTGGTTCTCCAGGTGCTCGAAGGGCTAGGGCCTCTCGGGGGTCTTCCCGGGGCGCTCCGTGGCCACTCGGAGCCATCTGGGGGTGTTCCTGTGGCCTCGTGGAGGCGTGCTGGAGGATCTTTGAGGCCACCTCGAGCTATCTAAGACCATCGCGGAGCCATCTTGTCACCACTGCTTCCAGATCGTGCTCCTGATATACACTTGTCTGGTTTGGACAGCCTGTAGCTTCTCAGTGATTTTGGCTTGGGGTGAAGGGTGGGTATGACATTAAGCTTTTGGACAACCTGTGTCTTCTGGGTGACTGGTGGGTGAAGGGTGGGTGTTTTTTTTCAACCTATGGCTCTTCAACGATTTTTTGGTTTTGGCTTTTGGATAACCTGTGGCTGTTCAATGATTCTGGCTTTGGGTGAATGGTGGGTGCGACATTCGCCTCATCCCTTTTGGGCCCGAACAGTCGCCTCCTGGGGCCTTCTTGGGGCGCTATGTGGTCGTTCTCTTACAGTCGGACCTGGGTATAAGATCGAGGTCGGCTCGGGGAGGGTACCCTAATGTTCCTCGTGTTCGTTGGATGTTCTTGTGCATCCTTGGGGAGGGCACCCTTCAATGTTCTTCAGTTTGGGCCAGCGGAGGGTCTCATGTTCTTGAGGGGTGTTCTTCTGTCCCAGGTCTGAGAGTATTCATTGTTTTGCCGATTGGCGCGGGCCCTCGCGCCCCCTCCCCCCCATGGAGCAGATCTTGGTTTTGATTGGCGCTTGTTTCAAGCAGGTGGAGCCTCCTCCATATGATGCGCTGTAGCAAACAGTCGCATTAAGCAGAGGTCCGGGGCCAGACCCCCCCCCTTCCGCCCAATGTCAAAACGCCGAAAGAGAATTGTTCACTATTGGGCGCTCTTGGGGCCGTCTTGGAGCCCTCTTGGGTTCCTCCCTGGGCTTTCTTGGGCCATCCTGCAGCTATCTCGAGGACCCAAAGCCCATCAGAAGCGAATTTATTTCCCAACCCTCCTGCGTTGGGTTCTCGTTTTGAAAAGAGCACTGCTCGCGCGTCTCCTTCCTACCCCCTCCCGTCCCTCTCTTCCCCCCTGCCTTTCGCCGCGCTCGTCGCTGCGTGCCAGCTGGGGGGCTGCGATCTGTGAAACTGTCGCCACTTTCGAGGCCTGCTGGGGGGCCCAGCACAGAGGGTACACACGGCGGACTCAAATTAGACCTCGCCATCCCTGGGGGGCTGCGATCTGTGAAACTGTCGCCACTTTCGAGGCCTGCTGGGGGGCCCAGCACAGTGGGTACACACGGCGGACTCAAATTAGACCTCGCCATCCCTGGGGGGCTGCGATCTGTGAACCTGTCGCCACTTTCGAGGCCTGCTGGGGGGCCCAGCACAGTGGGTACACACCGCGGTCTCAAATTAGACCTCGCCATCCCTGGGGGGCTGCGATCTGCGAAACTGTCGCCATTTTCGAGGCCTGCTGGTGGGCCCAGCACAGTGAGGGCCACGGGCAGATTCAAATTAGACCTCGCCATCCCTGGGGGGCTGCGATCTGCGAAACTGTCGACTCATTCGAGGCCTGCTGGCCCGCGCCTTGTGTCTATTCTCTCCCTCCTTCATCCCCAAACCCTGTCAGCGGGGCCAGCACAGTAGTACACACCGCGACTCAAATTGAACCGCCATCCCTGGGGGGCTGCGATCTGTGAAACTGTCGCCACTTTCGAGGGCTGCTGGGGGGCCCAGCACAGTGGGTACACACCGCGGACTCAAATTAGACCTCGCCATCCCTGGGGGGCTGCGATCTGTGAAACTGTCGCCAATTTCGAGGCCTGCTGGGGGGTCCAGCACAGTGGGTACCCACCGCGGACTCAAATTAGGCCTCGCCATCCCTGGGGGGCTGCGATCTGTGAAACTGTCGCCACTTTCGAGGGCTGCTGGGGGGCCCAGCACAGTGGGTACCCACCGCGGGCTCAAATTAGACCTCGCCATCCCTGGGGGGCTGCGATCTGTGAAACTGTCGCCACTTTCGAGGGCTGCTGAGGGGCCCAGCACAGTGGGTATTCACCGCGGACTCAAATTGGACCTCGCCATCCCTGGGGGGCTGCGATCTGTGAAACTGTCGCCACTTTCGAGGCCTGCTGGGGGGCCCAGCACAGTGACGCCACGCGCGGACCCAAAATAGACCTCGCCATCCCTGGGGGGCTGCGATCTGTGAAACTGTCGCCACTTTCGAGGCCTGCTGGGGGGCCCAGCACAGTGAGGGCCACGCGCGGAGTCAAATTAGACCTCGCCATCCCTGGGGGGCTGCGATCTGCGAAACTGCCGCCATTTTCGAGGCCTGCTGGGGGGCCCAGCACAGTGAGGGCCACGGGCAGATTCAAATGAGACCTCGCCATCCCTGGGGGGCTGCGATCTGTGAAACTGTCGCCACTTTCGAGGCCTGCTGGGGGCCCAGCACAGTGGGTACCCACCGCGGACTCAAATTAGACCTCGCCATCCCTGGGGGGCTGCGATCTGTGAAACTGTCGCCACTTTCGAGGGCCTGCTGGGGGGCCCAGCACAGTATGTACCCACCGCAGGCTCAAATTCGACCTCGCCATCCCTGGGGGGCTGCGATCTGTGAAACTGTCGCCACTTTCGAGGGCTGCTGAGGGGCACAGCACAATGGGTACCCACCGCAGACTCACATTAGACGCCGCTTTCGTCCTTGTTCTCCTCCTGCAGTCACCTTCCCTCTGCTGCTGCCGTGCTGATGGTTCGGCTTCCCGCACGTTTTTCTCCTGCTCTGCGTTCCCGACTCCCCATGTCCTCTTCGAGCCTGTAGCTGTCGCCCCTCGTTCTTGTATGGTTCTCCTGCGCATCATGCCATAGGCGCGTGTCCCAAGTAGCTTACACATCAAGTTGATTGTCCATGATAACATGGTTGGGTACGTCCATGGGTGGGTACGTCTCACAGGGTATTTTTTGCGGGTTATACTGGGGAGACCCGGCGGCAGCTCGGAGCTGGCTTCAATCGGTCTTGGGGTCTCTTGAGGAACTTTGGAAACCTATCTTGGGCAATCGTGGGATATTTTGAATATCCTTAGAGGCCATCTTGGGGTCCTTCGACCCGTATTGGATCCACTTTCGTCGATCTTGGACGCCCTACCTGGTCGGGCCCCTCTCTCCCGTGACTCCGTGTAGACCTAGTGGGAGGGGGTGTGGGGGAGTGGGAAAGGCCCTCATCGGAGGAGAAGAAACGGGGTTGGACGAGAAAGCGCCTTAGACCACGGCAGCCCATGGGGCTGGTGTGGTTACAACTGGGAGCCGTTGACGTGGGAGGGCGAAGGCATCTATTGTTTCTATGAAGGCTCGAGGCGTCGGGAGCGAAGTCCCCTTCCGTGCTCCTGGGCACCCAGCGGCTGAGGCTGCACGTGTCGGGGTGGCAGAAGCAAGGCTTTCGGGCCTGGCGGGGGCGCACCCTAAGCAACTTCAGGCAAACGGGCAGTCCTGCTTCGTTCCTCCAGGAGGATGCTTCAGACGTCCCCGTCGTGAGCACCGCAGAGCTCCACGTGGTGGCCAGACTGTACAGTCAAGACGTCGAATGCGGACCGCTTTGGGCTCAGGAGGGGCTCTGGGCTTCCGTGACGCTCCTCAGGAGGAGGAGGAGGAGGAGGAGGAGGAGGAGGAGGAGGAGGAGGAGGAGGAGAGTGAGGAGGAGGAGGAGGAGGAGGAGGAGGAGGATGGGGAGGAGGAGGAGGAGGGGCTCTGGGCTTCCGTGACGCTCCTCAGGAGGAGGAGGAGGGGGAGGAGGAGGGGGAGGAGGAGGGGGAGGAGGAGGACGAGGAGGAGGAGGGGAACCTGATCGCGGTCGTGGCTCGCCGTGGCCCGGGAAGCCCCCTTTCGCTCCTCATACTGAGAGTTCCTTCTGGCAGTGCTGTGGCTCCAGGTACCCTTACAATCACATGGGGACGTGTTGCGTATACCTCAGAGGAGGACAAAGGTACCCGTACCTCTACCCTTCCCTCGTTTTCCCCTTTTTGGGCGTCCTGGGCGGCCCTCACCACCACCGCTGGATTCGCCTCGAAATCCTGGTCAGAACGCACTGTGGGAGAGGTCCGGGGAGTAGCGGCATCCTTTTGCTCTCCCCAATACGTCCGCCACGCAGCCAGGCGATGCCGCACAGGGACCGAGGTGCAGACACTGCGTGTGTTTCGAGCTGCTGCCCCCACAGGTCAGCCGCGCAGCTGATGCGACGGACTCTGTTGCCCGTGGCCAGCCTCGCAGCTTCTGGCGCTGGTCCTCCTGCCTCCGCGCACGGCGCACGCGCGAGCAAGCGCACGATTGGAGGCCTAGAGGTTGACACCAACACCAGTACCGGCGGTCTGCCGCGACCGAGGGAAGATGATCTTGATCCCGGCGATGGTGGTCATACCTGGGCTTCTTGGGTGACCGAAAGATAGCCACCCGCACCAGGGTCTAGGAGCATCCTCCCCTGGTGAACGCGACCCCCTGTTTTGGTGTCAGTGCCTGTTTCCAAGCCTCCACAAGGCAGGCACACTTCCCCGTTGTGGCGGACCAGCCTTCGAAGCTCCATGTCTGCCGGGCGTTCCGTTCCCTCCGCTCGCGGCTTGCAGTCTTTACCGTGCGCGTCCGACGGCGAGCTGTGGATGGCACCGCAGCGGCGGCGTGGTCGACAAGGCCTCCGCTTCCGCTCACGCGATAGAACGGTCTCTTTTTTGCTCCAGTGCTCCCCCTCTTCTTCCTCCTCCTCCTCCTCCTCCTCCTCCTCCTCCTCCTCCTCCTCCTCCCTCTGCTGGCAGGCGGCATCTGGTCGACTAGGCCTCCGCTTTTGCTCACGCGCTCCAGCGCTCCTCGTTGTCTGCCATTGGGCGGCATCCGAGCATGCTTTTTTTGTGCGTTCTCTGAGGCGCCAACTGCAGCAGCCCAGCGCAGGGCCCCTGGCGCATGGCCAGGCGTCCTGGCGCAGGGTGACGCTGGAGAGTGCATACTGTCGGGGGCGGAAAAGAGGGGGGTGATGACTAGGGGGGGGGGTGGATATCATGGCGGGGGCCATGATATTTCCTCAGATTTCATGGCGCCTCTTCTTATTCCATTACGTCCCTGGCCCCCCCGCTGGGCCGCGCACATGCCGCCGGTCATGATTTGCACCCCCCGCTCTTGGACACCCCCCTCTTTGCCGCTCCCGATACTGCTGGCTCAGTCCCGTGCTTTCCCCTGTCGGGAGAGGTAGGTGCAGGAGGAGGAGTTCGAGCAGTAGGATGAGGATCGGCAGCGAGCGAGAGGGGCATGTCAGAAGGAGAAGGCCTTCTCGGAGGGCGGCTGGGCTTCTCAGAAGCCCTCGCGTATTCCGAGAAGTTTTCCGTATCTCTGGGGACGGCTTAGAAAACTCTTCAGAAGGCTGGGGACTTCGGAGCCTCCTGACAAGGCGCGCCTCTTCTCACTTCCCCCTCTTCGCTCGCAGCCGAGCGGAGCGAGGAGGAGGAGGAGGAGCAGGAGGAGGACGAAGAGGACGGCGAAGGTACACTGGTCGCGAAACTCCACTTTGGCCGTCGGCGCGCAGCCGCTCCGTGCACGCAGCTGTCCGCTGTGAGCGCTGCTGCATCGGAGTGCTTTACCTGTTTTTCGGCCACGTGCTCCCACGGTTGTCCGAGAAGCGCATCAAGTGGCGCGAGATTAAAAAAACACATCTCCTCCCCTAGCATCGCTGAACTCGTCGACCCCTGCGGCGCTCATCCGATCCGTGTACTCGGGTACAGCCGTCCGGTGCGGCTGGCACGGAGAAAGGGCGATGTTGGACAGGCCAACGACTCAATTTGTTAAGCAGTGTTCGTCGACCATTCCAGCGGGATGATCGTTGCTCTCCATGCTCCTTCCCTTCCTGCTCATCTTTGTAGTCTGTGCTGTGTCGCGCTTGAGTCTTGATACGCACGCACATGCTCAGCTCTCTCTCTCTCTCGCTTTCTGTGCGCGGCGCCAAGTTTACTGATTCTTGGAGGCTGCGAGCATGAGGACTTATGAGATGCTCCCCGTTTCGACATCGTACTTTGTGTTGTTTCGAGCCGGGCGATGCCTGCATGCAAGGCTGTGCGTCAGAGCGATGGCTTAAGAGCTAGCGGGGACACTGGTACGCATCCACCTCGACATCGCTCGGACGTGTGCATTTGTTCTCGGTGGGCACCATCGAGGAGCATCCTGGATCATCGAGCAACAAAGACACGCGCGAATCCGAAGCATGCACGATAATTGGACGTCCGAAGCAGTCCTATTCGATTTCAAGGACTCGAAAGTTCGTTTTACGCAAGTCTGCTCTGTTTCTATTCGTTCTCTGCTCTTGATCTGCTTCTATGTTGCCATGTGCAACTCCAGCTGCACTCCTAGCCGGCGTAGTAAGACGTAGCATCCCGCAATTGCGGGTAAGAGTAATGGGGCGGCGGGGGCGTCGGCAGTCTGCGAGGCTCTGAAGAAGCTCGCCGCAGGCGCCAACATTTTTACAAATTATGCAACGAGCCCGCCGCAGGCGCCGATTTTCTCATCAAAGCAATGTGAGCGGGTCGCGGGGTGGGTCGCGGGTGGATCGCGGGTGGGTCGTAGGTGGGTAGCGGGAGGGTCGTGAGGTGGGTCGCAGGTGGGTCGCGGATGGATCGCGGGCCGGGTCGCGGGGGGGGGGGGGGTGGCGACAGCAACGACAACCATAATACAACACATGTCAACACCAACAACAACACACAACAACTTTAATGACGCCAACAACACCACCAACAACAACACCAACAACACCCGCAATGTCAGCAGCAGCAACAACATCAACGACACCATAAACAACACCAGCAGCAACAACCACCAATAGCAACACCAACCACCACCAACAGCAACAGCAACAGCACAACAACAACAGCAACGCCAACAGCAGCAGTACCAACATCAACAACACCACCAACACCACCACCACCAGCAACGACACCACCACCAACACCATCTTTTAAAACTGTTCGCTCTTGTCTTCTCGTGTGCCATTCAACACGTCTATCCCGAACCCTCGATACCCACCCGCTTCGCTTGCGATCGTACCCCCATTAGGGGTATGTCTTTCTTACTTGCAACGTGTATTGCGTGCAGCCCTTAGGGCGGGGGAATGGAGAACGGATGGAAGGACGGGACAATGGGGAGGGAGGAGGGTGGACCACGGAGGGCAGCGAAGGGGCCACGGAGGGCGACAGCGGGGCCACGAAGGGCATGCAGGCGAGGCCGCGACGGGCGCGAACGAGCGGGGGGCACGAACCGCGTACACATGGGACCAGAAGAGGCGACAGCGGCGCCACAAAGGGCAGTGATGGGGCCACGAAGAAGAGCAAGGGGGACACGAATGGGGGACAGCGGGGCCACGAAGGGCATGCGTATTGGGCCACGAAGGGCGCGACCGAGTGGGGGCCACGAAGGGCATATAAAGCGTGGCCACAGAGGGCCCACGAACCGCATTCGCATTCGGGGCCGCAGAGGGCAACGACGGCGCCATTGAGGGCAGAATGGGGCCACGAAGGGCAGCGAGGTGGCCGTGAAGGGGGGCAGCGGGGCCACGAAGGTCATGTACATAGGGACACGACGGGCGCGAACGAGCGGGGGCCACGAAGGCATACAGATATGGGGCCACAAGAAAGGGCGACAGCGGGGCCATTGAGGGCAGCAAAAGGGCCACGAAAGGCAGCGAGGGGGCCACGAAGGGCGACAGCGGGGCCACGAATGGCAAGCGTATGGGGCCACGCCGGGCGCGAGCGAGTGGGGGCAACGATGAGCTTATAATGCGGGGCCGCGAAGGGCAGCGACGGGGTCGCTGAGGCTAGCACGGGGGCCACGACGGGCATCGATGGGGGCCACAGAAAGGGCGACAGTGGGGCCACGAAGGGCATGTGTATGGGGTCACGAAGGGCGCGAACGAGCGGGGGGCACGAAGGGCATACGAATATGGGGTCGCAAAGGGCGACAGCGGGGCCACTTGGGGACAGCAGAGGGGCCACGACGGGCAGCGAGAGGGCCACGAAGGGAGACAGCGGGGCCACGAAGGGCATGCTGATGGGGCCACGACGGGCGCGTGCGAGCGGGGACCACGAATGGCATATAATGCGGGGCCAACAAGGGCAGCAACGGGGCCATTGAGGGCAGCAACGGAGCCACGAAGGGCAGCGAGAGACGGCGACCGCGGAACCAGTACGGGCAACGAGGGGCATCGAAGGCGGGCGAAAGGCGGCGAGCGGCGACTGCAATCCCTAACGGGCTGGTCGGGCGGGCAGGCCCCGACGGGCGGGTCGAACGGGCGGGTCGTTGAAGAGTGAATCCTGCTTGGATCGCTAGCAGGTGATTAGCGGGAGTGCGACTCCCAAGTGGATCGTGAGGAGGTCCGGAGCGAGAGCGCGATTCTTGAGTGTCGAGGAAATCCCATGCGAGAGCGCGATTCCTGAGTAAATTGCAAGGGTGCCTCAAGCGAAAACATCATTTCTCAAAACCTTGTGACGAAGTACCAGGCGGGAGCCGTTTTAATTCGGGGGCCAAGGGCACAGTTTGAGGCTCAAGGCCTTCTCTGATAAAAATCAGGGTGCCAAACCCGGAAAGGGTACGCCAATCGAAACAATACAATGTGCATTGGGCAGGTGGGTCAACAATATTTTCTCTTCACGTACAGCTCTTATTTTAAGACTTTTCGCTCCTCTTATCTGCTCGAGTGTGACCCTACGTGTATTTCCCAATCCCTCGAAACCCGCCCTCTTCGTCTTCGATCGTACCTACTTTGGGGGAAATGCCTCGGCCCAGTGCAAGTTCCTCGTTTTTTTCATGACGACGCTCGCTCACGGAAACCGAAGGAAGCAACACGAGGCGGATGGCGGCGGAAGGCCGTCGGAAGGCTTGCGGAAGCATATAGGACCCGGGGGGTAGGCCTACCCTAGGCCTACCCCCTAGGCCTATCCCCTAGGCCTACCCTAGGCCTACCCCCTAGGCCTACCCTAGGCCTACCCCCTAGGCCTACCCTAGGCCTACCCCTAGGCCTACCCCCTAGGCCTACCCTAGGCTTACCCCTAGGCCTACCCCCTAGGCCTACCCTAGGCCTACCCCTAGGCCTACCCCCTAGGCCTACCCCTAGGCCTACCCCCTAGGCCTACCCTAGGCCTACCCCTAGGCCTACCCCCTAGGCCTACCCTAGGCCTACCCCTAGGCCTACCCCCTAGGCCTACCCTAGGCCTACCCCCTAGGCCTACCCCTAGGCCTACCCGAGGCCTACCCGCCCGTTAGGGTTCACGCGTGTCAAGTGCACACGCACCATACTTGAATGTCCCGCCCGCCCGACCCGACCCGCCCGTTAGGGTCCGCCCGACCCGACCCGACCCGCCCGTTAGGGTCCGCCCGACCCGACCCGCCCGTTAGGGTCCGCCCGCCCGACCCGACCCGACCCGCCCGTAGGGTTCACGCGTGCCAAGTGTACACGCACCATACTTTCATGTCCCGCCCGCCCGACCCGACCCGCCCGTTAGGGTCCGCCCGACCCGACCCGACCCGCCCGTTAGGTCCGCCCGCCCGACCCGACCCGACCGCCCGTTAGGGTTCACGCGTGTCAAGTGCACACGCACCATACTTTAATGTCCCGCCCGCCCGACCCGACCCGCCCGTTAGGGTCCGCCCGACCCGACCCGACCCGCCCGTTAGGGTCCGCCCGCCCGACCCGACCCGACCCGCCCGTTAGGGTTCACGCGTGTCAAGTGTACACGCACCATACTTTAATGTCCCGCCCGCCCGACCCGACCCGCCCGTTAGGGTCCGCCCGACCCGACCCGACCCGCCCGTTAGGGTCCGCCCGCCCGACCCGACCCGACCCGCCCGTTCGGGTTCACGCGTGTCAAGTGCACACGCACCATACTTTAATGTCCCGCCCGCCCGACCCGACCCGCCCGTTAGGGTCCGCCCGACCCGACCGCCCGTTAGGGTCCGCCCGCCCCGACCCGACCCGACCCGCCGTTAGGTTCACGCGTGTCAAGTGTACACGCACCATACTTTCATGTGCCCGCCCGACCCGACCCGCCCGTTAGGGTCCGCCCGACCCGACCCGACCGTTCGTTCGGGTCCGCCCGCCCGACCCGACCCGACCCGCCCGTAGGGTTCACGCGTGCCAAGTGTACACGCACCATACTTTAATGTCCCGCCCGCCCGACCCGACCCGCCCGTTAGGGTCCGCCCGACCCGACCCGACCCGCCCGTTAGGGTCCGCCCGCCCGACCCGACCCGACCCGCCCGTTAGGTTCACGCGTGTCAAGCGTACTCGCCCGAACCTGCCCTCCCGACCCGACCCGCCCGTTAGGGTCCGCCCGCCCGACCGCGTCCGCCGCCCGACCCGACCCGACCCGCCCGTAGGGTTCACGCGTGTCAAGTGTACACGCACCATACTTAATGTCCCGCCCGCCCGACCCGACCCGCCCGTTAGGGTCCGCCCGACCCGACCCGACCCGCCCGTTAGGGTCCGCCCGCCCGACCCGACCCGACCCGCCCGTTAGGGTTCACGCGTGTCAAGTGCACACGCACCATGCTTTAATGTCCCGCCCGCCCGACCCGACCCGCCCGTTAGGGTCCGCCCGACCCGACCCGACCCGCCCGTTAGGGTCCGCCCGCCCGACCCGACCCGACCCGCCCGTTAGGGTTCACGCGTGTCAAGTGTACACGCACCATACTTTAATGTCCCGCCCGCCCGACCCGGCCCGCCCGTTAGGGTCCGCCCGACCCGACCCGACCCGCCCGTTAGGGTTCACGCGTGCTAGTGCGAACATGCTCCACACTTTTATGCCTGCCCGATCCTACCCGATCCGTTCTGGTCCGTCTGCTCGATCCGGCGGGCGGGCAGGCCTATAGGGGTAGGCCTAGGGGGTAGGCTTAGGGGTGGTTAGGCTTAGGGGTAGGCCTAGGGTAGGGCTAGGGGGTAGGCTTAGGGGTAGGCCTAGGGTAGGCCTAGGGGGTAGGCCTAGGGGGTAGGCCTAGGGTAGGCCCAGGGGGTAGGCCTACGGGGTAGGCCTAGGGCAGGCCTAGGGGGTAGGGTAGGGGGTAGGCCTAGGGTAGGCCTAGGGGGTAGGCCTAGGGGTAACCCTAGGGTAGGCCTACCCTCCGGGCTCTATATGCTTAGGTCTACCTTAGGTCATTGGGTAAGGCCTACCCTAGGTCTACCCTAGGCCCTTGGGTAGGGCCTACCTAGGCCACCCTAGGGCCTTGGGTAGGGCCTAGGGTAGACTACCCTAGGGCCTTGGGTAGGGCCTACCCTAGGCTACCCTAGGCCCTTGGGTAGGGCCTAGGGTAGGCTACCCCCCCTGGGTTCTATACCTGCGGAAGACAGCGGAAGTAAGTCTTGCTCCGTTCGGACTCCTCAGGGGAAGCGTAGCAATGTAGTCTTCTGCTGTGGGCCGGGCGGGATCCCGCTCCCTTGTGATATTAAAGTCTTATTCTAGCCAAACAAATCTCCCAGGTTGTTCACGGATCCCGCCATGTTGGGATCGGCGAGACGTAAGGTGTGGGTCCGAAGTTGTTTTTTCCATGTCGGGGTAGTTTTCGGGTTATCTCGATATCATAGTTCGGTCATGCTTCGATCGCGCAGCCGTCGCGTGGTCATTCAGGGGCCACCCAGGGCGCGCGCGTCGATCCATCTTGTTGCCCTCGGGCCATCTCGGCGTCACTCGTAGCTCATGTGTTTGGTCATCTTCGAGTCGGCCTGAGACGGTCCAGAATCCATGGCGGGATCGTGGTGGGGTGGCGTCATCCCAGGGTCGTCTGGACGTTCTCGTCTCGTCCGTGGCCTCAGGCCCTCGTGGAACCATTTTGTGGCCATGGGGACGCCTTGGGATCGCGCGCGTGCGAGCGCTGAACACGCGCGTGCGACAACTCATTTCGCTGTCGGGCGTACATGCAAGTATTTCTTGTTGCAACTTTCCAAGCACAGTTTTGCAGATCGGGCCCCAGCAAGCGGCGGGGCGGCCGCGGACCGTCGGCCTGGCCAGCGGCAGCGCTGACCAACAGCAGCACGACTCCAAGAGAGACGGTCAGGGGACCGACCAAGACGACGACGACGATGGCGACGACGGGGGGGGGAAAAGGGGAGGAGGAGGAGGGGGATGACTCATGCATGAACCGCAAGGAAGTCTTTTAGCGATGGCTTAGCTCCCGAAGACATCTGGAGGACATTCGAAATCAGATTGCGATTCCTGCGTGTCGAGGGCGGCATCTGAAGACCTTGTGAATGAGTTTCAAGAGAGAGAGAGAGAAAGAGAGAGAGAGAGAGAGAGACAGACAGAGAGAGCGCGATTCCTGCTTATAGTCCGGGTCGTCTCAGGGGCAAGTCTTCTCTCTCAATGCACGGCGAAGAGGTCTCCGACGGGGGCCGCTGATGCTGCAGTTCGGGGGGGCCGCCGCCCGTGTCGAGTTGCGGCCTCTGCCCGAGTGGTGAGGAAGAGTCCAGCGAGATCGCGATTCCTGAGTAGATTGCAAAAAATCGGAGTCCTAGAGATTGACACCAACACCAAGATCGGCGGTGTGCCTCCACCGAGGGAAGGCGATCCCGATCTCGGTGATGGTGGTAAGATTCTGGCTTCCAAGGTGACCGAAATATTACCACCAACACCGAAATCTAAGATCAGCATCTCCCTGTGGAGGCAAACCCCTGTGCTGGTGTTGGTGCCAATTTCCAGGCCTCCAAAAAAAGTCCCAGGCGGAATCTGGATTTTCCATAACCCGTGAGGGAATATCGCGCTGAACCCGTTGCTGCTGTAACTCGGGGGCCCGCCGCCCCGTTCGAGGCTCAGGAACTTTCCGGGCAAGGAACTCGGTGCGAGCCCCGGGAGGGGCACTTCAATAGGACCGGAAGGGGGTTCAACAATATTTTTTCAGGGGCGAGGGTTGATCAGGAACAAAACAACGACACCAACACCAACACACAACAGCACTAACACCACCAACAACAACACTAGCAACAACACCACCACCAATAACAACACAATTTTTTCCCCGAAGGCTCCATGATCCGATGTGCAGCATGCATCCATCATGCTCGCCCCTCATGTGAAATCATTCCTTGCACAGGGGGGCGATACTTCCTTAGCCATATTATCCGCCCGAGGAGGTGTTGACAACGCTTTTTCCGAGGCGCCTCAACATTTCCAGCCTGGACGGTACGTCGCCTTCGCAATCGCCTTGCCCACGCCTTGCTTCTAGGTGTCACCGCGCACGCGTGGCCCAAAACGTTTGGGAGAGGCCCTGCAACCTATTGGAAAACCCCCGGAGCCCTTTACAGCTTCAGGAGCCCGTCGGAGAGCCCCCAGGGCCTCCCAGAGAAACTTCAGAATTCTTGTGGGAAACATGAGGGCCCGTCGGAGACGTTTCGTACTTGAACTGGAGGATTTCGACCCATTTTGAAAGAGGCCTGGAGGCATTTGTGGAGCAAAGGCTTGGGTCGGAGGAGCTCTTGCGACTCGTGGAAGCAAGGAGATGGAACATGGAGCAGGAGGAGGAGGAGGAGGAGGAGGAGGAGGAGGAAGAGGAGGAGGAGGAGGAGGAGGAGGAGGAATGAGGAAAGATGACGAGGGGGGAAGAAGAGGAAGAGGACGACGACGACGACGGGGTCGCCGCCGCGGGCCTTCGGGCCGCCGTGGGCACGCGGGGCGCGCCAGGGAGGCGCGGGTGCAGAACTCCGACAGTGCGCGCTGCATTCCTGAGGATCGGCATGGGGGAGTAGGGGCCCCAGGGCTTCCCGGAGTCTTGAGCAAAAACAGAGGAGGCATCGAGCGGGGGCGTCGTTGCTTGCAGGTGGGGCCGTCTGCGGCGCTGAGGCGGGGGCGCTGCTCCTCAGTAGAAAGCAGAGAAGTGTCGAGCGGGGGCGCCGGTTTTGTGGGAAAGGCGGCTTTCGGTGTCAAGCAAGAGCCCTGGTCCCGAGTAGGGAGAGGAGGAACTATCGCGCGGGAACATTGTTGTTGTTGTTGTTGTTGTTGTTGTTGTTGTTGTTGTTGTTGTTGTTGTTGTTGTTGAACATTATTAATTCTAAAGAATAATTTTTGTTGGGGCCCCTGGTGCGCGCCCCCCCCGCCGCGCCTAGGCCGCAGCCACATTTTCATCACTTTCGTGAGGAAGTCTCAGGCAAAACGTGGGTGTCCGGATCCGGTTGTTTTGTTGACGCCCGCTTTCCCTTGCAAAAAATACTATAAAATGGAATTTCTTGTTCTAACATAACCAAACTTCAAGAATCCTTTTTGAACAAATGACACGAAGTGCACACTCGCGCGCGCAAGATGAAATCCTTCCAAAACCTTAGTTTTCGTAGCGATTTTAACATAAAAACATGAAAAACCCAATGGTTTTTCAAAAACAAAGTTTCAAACATTCATCTTGCGCGCTCTTGCGGATTTCTGAGGAAACCCAATATTTTTTCAACATTTCTGTCAAACGGGCTCTTGCGAGCAACTTTTTCACGTGCTTCGAACTTCTGCAACAACGGTTGCGCGCATGCCAGGGCCATCATCCCTGTCAAATAATACCATATTGGACACATTCGTTTTTTCTTCGCGCGCGCACGCCGTCGTCGTCGGCCGCGGGGCCCTGAATAGTAGCCACGGTCGTCCGCATGCCACGAAGTGAAGTGTCCGAACGTCATAGGGCGGGAAGCTGGGTGTGGGTGGTGGCGAAGAGTCGTTTGGAAATTTGGTAGAGCTTGAACCGGCCCCCCCACAAAGTGGGGGTATTGCCCGCCTCCTATGAAAACCCTGGCACTGGTGAGAACGGAGTGTCCCCAGTCTTAAATGATTGTTGTTGTTGTTGTTGTTGGTAGTGGTTATGTTGTTGCTGGTGTTGTTGCTGTTGCTGTTGCTGTTGCTGTTGCTGCTGTTGCTGTTGTTGCTGTTGCTGTTGCTGTTGCTGTTGCGGTTGTTGTTGCTCTTGTTGTTGTTGTTGGTTGGGGGTGATCTTCGGTTTTAGCCCGAAGGCTTGAGCGGCGAAAATACCAGTGCGGATGTGGGGTGCTCCGCATGGGTGAATTCATTGGTCGTTACGGTACAACATAAACCCCACGGCCTCTCCGATTTTCGATTGAAAACAGGCGGACGTATCGAACAGGGGAGTCGTTGTCTGCAGGTGGGGCCGTTTGCGGCGCCGAGGCGGGGACGCTCATCTACATTAGAAAGCGAAGGAATGTCGAGCTTGGGCGCCGGTTTTGCGGGAAAGCCGGCTTTCGGTGGCGGGCAAGATCCCTCGTCCCGATCTGGGAAAGGAGGAATTTCGCGCGCGGGGGCGTCGTTATAGTTGGGACGCCAGTTTCGGCGTACGCCCGAAACTCCCGATCGTGAGCTTCATTTTCAAATGGAATGCAACGGGCGCCGAAGGGAAAACGCCAGGGCGCCGCTACTCCAGAGGGTTCAACAATAGTAATTGTTTAGGCGTTGAGACTCGAAGACAAAAACATCAATTTCAAGACTGTTTGCACTTAGCTGTTCGCATGCCATTCGGCACTTCTACCCCAATCCACGATACCCGCCCTATTCGTCGCCGATGGTGCCCCTCCTGGGCCATCTCTGCCTGCCGCGTGCAATTGGCGCAGCCCCTGAGACAAGGGAGAGGGGGATGGATGGAAGAGGGAGGGAGGAGGATGGAGCACAGGAGGGAGAGAGAGAACGTGGCAGGGGAAGAGGCGAATACCAGAAACGCGTGGCAGAACCAGGCGGGCAGGTCGGGCGGGCAGGCTTTCATGGGCGGGTCGGGAAGGCGGGCCCGGGCGGCCAGTTCGAGCAGGCGGGCTGCCGAAACGCGAGCACGCATCGCGAAACAAAAATCAAGCGATAGCGCGATACCCAAGTAAATCGTGAGAAAGGCCAGGGCGACAGCGTGTTTCCTACAGGTTGGAGGCGCAACGCTTGAATCGATGGTGAGGAGAATCCCACGCGAGAGCGCGATTCCTGTATACATTCGGAGGAAGTCCCGCGCGCAGCGCGCATTCGAAATACGTTGTGAGGAAGTATTAGGGGGGAGCCGTTGTTGTTGTTGTTGTAACTCGGGGGCCAGGGCCCTATTTGGTGATCGTATCTTGTCCGTTATAAAACGGTGTGCGAGTACTAGGAACAACATTTTAATGGAAAAACCACGCTGTGCCCTGGAAGGTTGGGGCCAACAGTAATGATTCTTGATAACTGAGAGTTCGACAACAGCACCACAAACAACACTCAAACAACACAGCGACAACCATCATGGTAAGACTGCCACTCGTATATCCCAAGCCCTCGATACTCGCCTTCGTCGTCTCCGATCGTTGTTATTTAGTTCGGGGTACATGTTTCTAAATTGCAGCGGCCCTTTCACGCAGCCCCTGATGCTGAGGAAGACAGGCCGGATGGCACGAAGGGGCAAGGGGGAGGGAGGAATATGGAACACGAGAGAGAGAGAGAGAGAGAGAGAGAGTAGCAGGAGAGGGGGCCGGGATATGAAACCACATGGCAACGAAAGGGCAGATCGGGCGGAAAGGCGGGCCCAGTTGGCCAGGTGGAGCAACACAACACACCACCAATCAACAACGACAAGCAAGAACATCAACAACGCTCGCGTGTAATTCAACATGTATGTCCCAAGCCCTCGTTACCCGCCTTCCTCGTATTCGATCGTGCCCCCTTGGGGGTCTAATTTTCCAAGCTGCGACGCGTATTGCGTGCAGCCCCGAAGGCAGGGGAGGGGAGGACGGATGGATGGAAGCGACAACGGGGGAGGGGGGAGGAAACACGAAAGAGAGGGTAGCAGGAGGGTGGCCAGGAATTGAAACCATGTGGCAACGAAACGGCAGATCGGGCGGGCAGACCCTGACGGGCGGGTCGGGAAGGCGGGCCCAGGTGGCCAGGTCGAGCAGGCGGGTTGCTGAAGCGTGCGTTCTGCATGAAGCGCGAGGAAATTTCAAGCGACAGCGCGATTCCAGAGCAACTCGTGAGGAACAACCAGATCGAAAGCAGGATTCCTGAGTGTCGAGGGCGCGGCGTCTCAATGCATCTCGAGGAAGTTCCACGCGAGAGCGCGGTCCTGTATGAACTGTGAGGGCACCCCGTTCGAAAACTAGATTTGGGAATACATTGTGAGGAAGTGACCGGCGTGAGCCGTTGTTGTTGTAGTTCGGGGCACAACGTTGCAGCTTTGTGATCCTTCGTTTCCCATGCAATCAACAAGGTGCGAGCCCCGGGAGGAGCACTTTTAATTGAACAAGTACAATGGTTATCAGGGAGGGGGGTGTAGCAGTAATTAGTTTTAGCAATGAAGGCCCAACAGCCAACAGCAACAATAGCAACAACATGAACAACAGAAACAACAATCCGCGCAGAAGAAACTCACTCCACGGGCTCGGGCAGTTCCCGCGGGAACTGGCGGCGCTCATCCTCGGCAGGGGCCGCGCGCTCTCTCGGGTCGGATGGGGCCCAGCGGCCGCTGGGCTCGCAGGCGGGGCTGCAAGTATCCCGCCTGCGATGGCCCTGGGGAACCAGAAGTCAAGCAGCTGCGAAGCCTCCTGGCTCGCCTATAGGCCTACCGAAGAATATTATAAGAACCTTTCGTGGTTTCCACGAAATGTTCTTAGCCACGAAATGTTCTTAGAACATTTCTGGTTGGGACTGTCTTGTTTCAACATATCGGGTTTATGTTCTAAGAACATTGTTTTTGTTATGAAAACATGTTTGGGTTCTAAGACTTTTTCGTGGTATGCCTATAGGAATGCTGGGACGGTCGGTCCCTGCTCAAAAAAGGGGGTTCCGTTTTTCAGCAGCTGCCGCCCAGCGCGGAGGCGGGAGATCTCGGGCGGAGCGAGGATGAATCCGTTCAAGGGCGGTCCGGGACGCTCTCGGAACGTTCCAGAAGGTTCCGGGAAGGCCGCGGCGCACGAGATATCCTCCAGAGCCGCCAGATGTCGGAGATTCTCGATTGATCCTGATCCGAATGTATTCTCGTCTTGGCTTTGCCTTCGTAGCAAGCATCTGACCCACAGTTGTCTCTGAACGGTTCCACAGTGATCCCGATGCGGCTTTGTGCTGGCGTGCTGGCTCCGCGGTCTGGGTGTCCGAAGCCCTCGATTTCCCCCCCTCGGGTGCTCAGGTGTTCGCGTGGGTCGTCACAGTGACATTTTCCTCTTTTTTGAGGTGGGGCCAGTGCGGGGGCGTCTTGTAGAGGGGACCTCTCACCTGCCGCGCCGGCAGCGCCCTGGCTTCTGGCCCAACGCAAGCACATTGATGTGGACTTTTCGATGTTTTTGTTGACCTGATTGAGCTGGCCCCCCCAGGGCCTCCGAGACGGTCAAAGAGGTCCCCAACATAACCCCCAAGAGAAGGATTCCCTTCGGGATCATCCGTTACAATTGGAACGATACAGAGAAGATTAGCATGGCCCCTGCGCAAGGATGACACGCGCAAATCGAGAAGTGTATACATTTTTTTATTAAACAAAAAACCCAAGAGAACCCCAGGACGGCCCCATGGGACCATCTTAGGGCATGCTGAGAGTTTTGTATTTCGAGCTTCGCCCCGGAGGCCGTGGACAGTGATGTGGCACGCCCTGGACGCTCCCAGGGGCGCCAGAGGGAGATCTGATCAAGACAGGAGTCCCAGGGACCTGAGGACTTGGCATCCCTCGGACGTGTGCATTTTTCTTCGGCGAGGACCATCGAGGAGCATCCTTGATCATTTGGCGAAAAAGCCACACACGAAACCGAAAAAAGCACAGGGAATGGACGTCCGAGCGATGGCGAGAGGACGCTCCACTTCGTAGCTCGTTGCACGGTGGCTGATTTTCCGCTTCAGACCCTGCGCCATGCACATCAGTGAGCCTGGGTCAGCGATGATTGTTGCGCCCTCTCGTCTCCGTGTCCCTTCCCCCGCTCCAGATGGATGGCGATGACCAGCTACACAACCCATAATCGCAATATTCCCATTACAGTCAACGCGCATAGTAAGGACCAACGACTTTTTCAAGGGTACCCTTGGGTCCTTGCCTGCCTCAGCCTCTGCGGCCCGTCCCTAGCAATTTCGCCGCCCAGAATACTTCAACTTTGGCCTCCAAGGGTCTTGCGTCCTTACCACCCGTCCTTACTATACGTTTTCACTGTGTAATCGCAATATTCCCATTACTCCATCTGCCTACGGCAATTCCCGCCACCGTGCCTGGGGTTGTGTGCTGAAAGCCTAGTTGATGTTCGTTGGGATCTCGTGGGAGGCCCCTCGGGGGCCTCTT
This sequence comes from Prorocentrum cordatum, assembly GCA_963575745.1. Lineage (NCBI taxonomy): Eukaryota > Dinophyceae > Prorocentrales > Prorocentraceae > Prorocentrum > Prorocentrum cordatum. The sequence continues at coordinate 19,811 of CAUYUJ010017003.1, forward strand.
GGAGGCAGTTATGCTGCCTCTTGGGGGCCGTTTTGGAGCCTCTTGGTGGCCTCTGGGGGCCACTTGGGGTCTCTTGGGGGCCTGTTGGGGGCTTCTTTGGGCCTCTTGGGCGTCTCTTGGGGCCTCCTGGTGGCTCCTTGGGGCGGAAGGCTGGGATATTCGGTTTCTGTTCCCTCTCTGGGCCCCCTTTCTGGGGCCCTTTTGGAGGCCTCTTGGGCCGTCTAAGGCGCCACTTGTGAAGTCGTGGCCGTCTTGGGGGCCTCTTGGAGGCCTCTGGGGCCGTTTTGGGGGGGGGTCTCGGGGCCTTTGGGGCCGCCTTGCAGCGTCGGAAAGCAGAATAGGCGAGAACGCCAAGATCCTTCAAAAACGCAATGGTATTCATGATTGTACAGTCAGCCATGACAGTCAGGATGGGGCAACTTTCCAAGGTTACCCTCGCATCCTTGCCCTTTCGACATTCGGCATGCTTCGGCATTTTGCTGCGCTCCGCACGGAAAACGTCAACATGGCGTTCCACGGCCCTTGCATCCTTACCGCGCATCCTTACTATCATGGTCGATTGCAGTGGCCTCCGGCCAATTCCCCGCCGATCCGGGGGGGGGGCGGGGGGGCTGGACGTTTCTGCGGCACAGGAGTGTGCAGGCGGCAGCGGGCTCCTCCTTTCTCGCTTTTTTATGCTTGAATTTAGTAATGAAGCATTGGCAACACGTATGAATGTATATGTATATGTATATGTATATGTATATGTATATGTATACGTATATGTATATGTATATGTATATGCACATGTTTAACTATGTCCGTATATGTATACATATCATGAATTTGTATATAGGTATGTATGTACGTATGCATGCATGCATGCATGCATGCATGCATGCATGCATGTATGTATGCATGCATGCATGTATGTATGTATGTATTTATGTATGCATGTATGTATGTATGTATGTATGTATGTATGCATGCATGCATGCATGTATGTATGTATGTATGTATGTATGTCTATACATATACACAAACCTTATATTCCATAGGAAGGGGAGAGCTGAGCGTGCTCCGCGGCCATTCTCGTCGGCCCGTTCTGCCACCGGGCGTGGGGTGTGTGTGGTCATGAGGCCTCTGAGATGTTCGTGGGCATGTCGTGGCAGGGCTCTCTTTTCCTCCTCCTCCACCTCTCCTCCTAACTTTTTACATGTCTCGCATTGCATGAATCCAGACACCTCAGATCCTAGAGGCCATGGCCTCACCAACCTGGTCTGCTCTAGGCCCGGACGCTGTCCGCAACGGTGGTCGCATCGCATCGCATCTCTGGGGTTTTTTGGGAGGCAGTTTTGAAGCCCATCGGGCTCCGTCTTGGGGCCTCCTGGGGCGCCTTGGGGGCCTCATAATGGGGTCTCTCTTGGGGTCTCTGGTGGGCATCTTGTCTTGGAGCCTCGAGGAGGTATCTTGGGGCGGAATCCGGGAATTATCGGTTCGGGCTTCCCCTCTGGGGCTTCTCTTGGCGCTGTCTTTGGGCTCTTTTGGGCCGTCTTGGGCCTGTATTGGGCGATTTCGGCAGTCTCTTCTGCGTCTCTGGGCTATGTTCGGGGGTTCCTCTGGGACCGTCTTGGACACTTTCGGGTACCTCGTGGAGGCAGTTCTGTGACCTCTTGAGGGCCGTTTCGGGGCCTCTTAGGGGCCTCTTGCGGCCTCTCGGGGGGCCTCTTGGGGGCTGCTCGGGGCCTCGTGGCAGCCTCTTGGGGCCTCCTGGGGGCTTGGATTTTCGGTTCGTGTTCGCTCTCTGGGGCTCCTTTTGGGGTCGTCTTGGGCGCCTCCTGGGCCGTCGTGGGGCGCTCTTCGGCCGTCTCGGGGCCCTCTTGAGGCCTCTGGGGCAGTTTCGGGGTGGTCCAGGGGCCTCTGGGGCCGTCTTGGTGCGTCGGGAAGCCGAACAGGCGAGAACGCCAACATCGGTGAAACACCACGCAGGGAGCATCAGGCCTTGGGCCCTCCTGGGCCCTCCCTGGGGAGGCTTCGTGAAGGCCGCCTCGGGCCCAGGACGGCCCTGCGCGGCGCCAGGGGCCCCCGGGGCGGCCCGATAGGACCACCAGGACCCTCTCCTGACTCAACGTCCTTCTCCAATTGCCTTTTACTGTCCCCCGTCGTCGTCGTCGTCGTCGTCGTCGTCGTCGTCGTCGTCGTCGTCGTCGTCGTTCTCCGCATGCCTCCTCGAGCTCACCCTCGTTCGCTTCGTCCTCGCCCTGGTGCCGAAGAAGCCCACTGAAGCGGCGCGTCCCGTTCTTGTCCGATCCGGTGGTCGAGGTGGCGCCGGCCAGAAACAGCCGCTCGCAGTGTCATCTTCTTCGTGGCGGGCGCCTTGACAGGGAATGTCATGGTCCAGGTCAAGGGTATCGACTACGCTCACCTATGCGTGCTCTACACAGGTGCGCGTTGTTTGCCGCGCGTGCGGCCCCTGCTCGGATGTGCTTAACCGCTGCAGGCGGAGGCGGCGAGGTCACATGGTGGATGGAGCAGGGGCATGAGCAGGGACGAGGAACGCAGGAGGAGGAGGAGGAGGCGGAGGAGGAGGAGAGGGCGAAGGAGACGGCGCGAGGGCAAAGTGAGGTTTTGGGGTGGGCAGGAGGAGGAGGTCCCGCCTTGCCTCAGGGATCTCGGTCGGAGGAGTGCTGTGCTCGGCCTCTCCTGCCACACCGGGCTCGGTGATCCTCCGGACGTGTTTTGGGCCCCTGCGTGCCCACCCCGTCCAGCTCTGCCGACAGCACACGGAGTGTGCCGGTCGTCCGTCGTTTCACCGCCTGCATCGTAGTGAAGGTCATTTGGTCTTTGGTGGGCAAGCACACGCTGTCGTTGACGCACGTTCTCAGGATCATTGATGAGGCGGGAGGTCGTCGCGGGGGCCCTCTTGTGGCCTCGTGGAGCGTCTTTGGGGCCCTCTCAGGAGCCTCTCGGGCTGTCTTGGGGCGATCTCATGGGCCTTTTGGGCTGTCGTGGGCGGAACGCCCAAATCAATCGACAACTGTAAGAACATCGCGGAACTCTTGGCTTCTGTGGACATTTTGAGGCTGTTCTGGACCTTCTGGGGGCCGTCCTGAATCCATAGAGTCGGCCCGCATAGTAAGGATACCCTGGCATCCTTGCCTCCTGGGTCCGTCCTTGGACACTTTCGTTGGCCGCGCCCCGCTCGAAACGCTTCGAAATGGGCGTCCAAGGCCCTTGCATCCTCATTGCGCATCCTTACTATCCTGGTGGACTGTAAGGGTTCTTGCGGAACTGAGGGCGCTCAACTCAGTGCCCACGGCACGGCGACGGATGACGGAAAGCTTCTCCGGCGTGGACCATTTTTACATAGCAGGTTTAGTTTTCTTTAACGAGGGGCTGCCGATTGCATCCCAGAGCACGGTGGCGGATGACGGGAAGCGCTTCTGGCGTACAGAGGTAGCCGCGGCGGTGGTAGTGGGAACACCGCGCGTGCGTCCACCACGACATTTAACTGTGACTAGCTGGGCTCAGGACCCAACGCAAAGCATCAGAGTGAAGTGGTGCAGCGCTAGCCAAAAAAACGTTTCTGGCGTGGACTGTTTATATATGGCAGGTCTAATGGCGGGAAGCGTCTTCGAGAAGTGAGAAGCAAGTTGTACGTTCTGGCTGAACATGTATCTGAATTTGCATGCATACGGTTTGGGGATTGCATCTTATGAGATCGTGGCGGGTGACGGGAAGCGCGTTTAGATCTGATGACTCGCGCGGCAGATGTTTGTCACGAGTCTGGAGGGGACATAATTTGTCAAGTGGGTGAGTCCAGAGGGGGAGTGGTGGCGGGAGTGCCCCTCCGTGTTCGCGCGGCGGATTTGGAAAACTATCGTTCCGTTTGGGACATCCTCACGACATCGAGATGTTTGAGGCCATCGTTTAAGACGTCAAATGTTCAGAATCAGCGTTTCGCCTGAGAGATCTTCGGACAAGGGGGGCGCTGAGGTCGCTCGCGTAATTTCTCGAATCTTCGAACGTTGGACTTTCGCTTGAGACATCCTCAAACAAATGAGATGTTGAAACAGCTGCTTCCAGACCCTGTTTCGCTCGAGACATCCTCATAACGATGCTGAAATCGCTGGCAAAACCTTCGAATCTTCGACCATGGCGCTCTCGCCTGAGACATCCTCAACAAAACCCTTAGATCGGCCAGTCGCATTAGATCGGACAGGATCAGGAAAAATGGATCGTGTGGCGGCAGGCAAGGGGGGGCCGCGCGGCGTCGTGTCGTGTCGTGTCTTCCTCCCCCCTGCTCCGCTGTTGTTGCCTGTTGCTGACGGGTCTGTGCACCTGGAAATTACATGAAGTTCGGACGCCTTCAGAGGCGAACCGAGGCCGATTCTACATGTGAGGTGTCTGGCCCAGAGTCCACTTTGCCCCCATAGCCAGGTTGCCACCTGGAGCAGCGCGAGCGCTGCCAGATGAAAATGGCAGGCGCAGGTGAACTGGACGAACACGTCGGTGCCATCATCTCCAACGAATCCTTCGGTTCGGAGTCGTCGAAACCCAACGCTGCGACATCGTCGCCGATAGGCGCACGGACCAGGCCTACCTATAGACCGCTCCTCGGGCAATGGTTAACGCATTCGGCCCCGCCCTCGGGCAGACCTGGCGTTGCCGCATCGGCAGGACCAGGCACTCGATCTCGACTGCCGTCTTGCTCGAGGTAATACGCCAACGCATGGCCGACTTGCAGCAACAGGCACTCACCGAGCAGGGCCGAATGATTGAGCAACAGCAGGAGGCGCTCCACAATACAATGCGAGCAACCTGGAAAAAGGTATCCATATCGTTACACTTCCATCGTTTTCGCAAGTTTAGCCCTCCTGGGAGGCCCTCGTCGCCACCGCTGGATTCGCCTCGAACTGGTTGACGCTTCGCGTATCCCCAACAGCCCATGCAGAAACGATGTCTCCAGGAGTTTAGGTGATCAGGGAAGTGGGGGAACATGCAGAAGAACAAAGGGCGGGGGAAACCGTCCGATATCCCAAGAGAGGGAGGATGGTGGAGGAGAGGGACGAGGAGGAGAAGGAGGAGGAGGAGGAGGGCGAAGACGAGGAAGGGGGAAGAGGCAGAGGACGAGGAGGAGGAGGAGGAGGTGGAGGAGGAGGGGGGCATCTTGGCGAGCCCAGCGCCTTCTTTGAGCGTCTTCGGTGCCTCGCGTATTCTCTTGAGCCCTCTTGGGGGTCTCTTGGGAGCCTCTTGGAGGCCTCTTGGGGCCGTCTGGGCGCCGCTTGGCCCCGTGGGGCGATCTTGGGAGCCTCAGCGGCGCTCTTGGGACCACCTTGGAGGACATCGATCAAACAAGAGAGGCTCTTCAAGTAGCCTCGCCCTCGGGAACCCCAACAGCCGCCTCCCGGGGCGCTCTTGGGGCGCTCTTGGAGCTCTCGTGGGCGCGCTCTGGGCGCTCTTGGGGCTCTCTTGAGCCTCCTCCCTTGGAGCCCTTTTGGGCCGTCTTGGAGCCATCTTGAGGCCTGGGTTGGCCATTGGAAGCCAACACATTTTGATGTTCCTCAGGTTTTTTCAAGGATGTTGACCTTTTCGGGGCCTGCTTGGGGAGCTTTTGCCACTTGGAACCGTCTTGGAGCGGTCTTGGGGCCTCTTGGAGCATCTTGGGAGCCATCTTGAGGCATGTTGGAATATCTTGAGCCATCTTGGATCGCATCTTCGGCTCTCCGAGGCGCTGTTGGAGCCATCTTGTGCCATCTTGGACGCTCCAACTACTCGGGAGACCCCCCCTCCAGGTCCAGGGGAGGGGGTCGGGTAAGCTAGGTGCGCTCGCGTCATATCTGACGTCCTACTCCTCCCTCCCATCTCTTACCATGGCGTAGATATCCTCTCTATTCGCACCGTCGGATGTCGAGCAGGGCAATGATCGCGAGAGGGTACGCGATGCATGGTAGAGCACGGCATGCCATGGCGTAGAAGAGCACGGCAGAGCGTAGCATGCCATAGCATGGCGTGGTATTGCGCAGTCAAGCATTGCATCACAAAGCATTGCCACGCAAATTATGACATCGCACAGCGGCGCAGAACACAACACCGCACAGCATGTCATTGCACGGCGCCAGGTTCCTTGAAAGGTAAGTGGATCGTCTTCGATAGGTCTGGGCCAGTCTGGAGTCGTGGCTCCATGTCTAGCTCCTTGGTCTCCCCGAAAAGCTCCACACAAGGCAGGGCTGATGGAGAGTACCCGCTGGCTCCGCTTTCAACATCGCCTTCTCAAAGTAGAAACGGGGCTCCCGCTTGATACTTCCTGAAACGGCGGGGCTTCTGCGTCCCAAAACAACGAATCGACACCGAATGTGTAATCACTTCCGATGTTTTTTTCGGGGGGGGGGGCATTTCTTAGATTTTTGGGCCTCTTTGGAAGGCCAGCGCTGGAGCGGGAGCACGATTCGGAACGCGTGGAAGCGCGGAAATGATGCTGGCGTTGAAGCGCGAGCACGATTCGGAACGAGCGGAAGCCCGAAAATGAGGCCAGCGCTTCATCGGGAGCAACATTTTGAAAGCAACCCAAGCGAATAGCCAATTCCCGGGAATCCTGTGTGTAAAAAAACCGGACGCGGAGGGGGGCCAGACATTTTCCGGACGTCATCAGGGGAGAGAGGAGAGTAGTGTTCATATTGTGTACGTGTGGAGGGGTAAACAATTCCCCGAAGGGTTGTGGCGCCGAAGTGTGCTTACCATGGGGCCTTTAAATAGTGAAGTCATGTGTTGATACCAGAGTTGTGGTGTTGTGTTGATGAGTTGTAAGAAATGTTGTAGGATATGTTGAAAAGATGTTGCGTTCCCACACATTCGCGTTTCAGAAAGTTGAAGGAAACGTTGTTGTCCTGAAACGAGTTGCGGGAACTGTTGGCCATGACAAAACGAGTTGGGAAAACTGTTGATATCAACAACCGATGAGCGCATTGATCTTGAATTGCATTGTTTGGATCGATCTTTAACAGAAGCAAAGGAAAAAGAGGAGGAGAACAACCCAAAACTACAGCCCCCAATCACAACTTCAACTCCCCAGCACATCCCCTCAGCACGACCCGCCAGCACGACCCCGCAGCACGACCCCCAGCTCAAGCCCCCAGCACAACCCCTCAGCACGATCCCCAGCACAATCCCCCACCACCAGCCATATACCGTAACCGCCCACCACTTGTCCTACAATCTCTCATTGTACGTTCTCTCTCTCTCTCTCTCTCTCTCTCTTACTCCCTCCCTCCCTCTCCCCTCAGCTGGCTCAAGCGGCCCATGGCGTTGCAGGAACGTTTTCTCAGGGGGGCGTGCGGCGTGGCGCGTCATGGGGTGGGGCCCGAGCCACACTCACGACGAGCTTAGCAGCTCAGATGAGCCCGTCAGCCCCCCTCGGGTGGCTGCTGACGGAGCAGCCAGCAGTGCTCGCTCCGTCAGCCCCCCGAGGGTGGCTGCTGGCGGTGCTGGCGAGCCTCCTCCTCCCAAAAAAAGGAGGGGGCGCCCTCCTGGCTCGATTCGGCCATCCGCCCTCGTCCGGGCCTCGGCGAAGGCGGCGGCGGAGCCTGGGCCTAAGCCCAAAGCGAAGGCGGGCCCGAAGGCCCGCGGCGAGAAGGGCCGATTCGTCAGCGAGAAGGGGCGAGCGGGCGAGAAGGCCCGCGGCGAGAAGGGCCGAGAGCAACAGTGCGACTCGGCGGAAACGGAGCTGGCGCTGAGCGTCGTCAGCCATCCGCCCTCGTCCGGGCCTCGGCTGTGAGGAGGGGAGCAACGGGGATGAAGCAGCGTGTAAACATCGGGAGGGGAACGACGAGGGAGGAGGAGGAAGATGAGGAGGAGGAGGGGAGTGGAGTGAAGTGGGGTGGAGCCCGTTGCAGATGTAAGTCGTCGTCGTCGTCGCCGCCGTTGCCGCCGCCGCCGGTGACGACGACGACGACGACGTCGACGACGTCGGCTGCGATTCGAGGTTTGATTTCCAGCACGGCCTCAACCTGATCAGAGCCGTGCCAGCTGCCAGGTCCTCCATTGCGCCTGGCGTTTGGTCCAAGATCGTGATGTCCAAACAACTGCGCGTTGCTCAACGAGCCGTGGGGCCGCATGGTCTGGCGGCCACTTCCCTCACGGCTGCTTCTTTCCGGGATGGCCTCCATCGTGATTCAGTGAAGGCTACGGAGATCAGATTGGCAGCCAATATTTGTCTTGCGTCTCGGAGTGCATTTGAAGCTGCAATTCGCGTTGTTAGGCAATTGCTTGAAGATGGGACCCTTGAGTATATTATGTGTTTTGATCACTTGATGTTCGACGAGAGCCCGCTCCGATTTAAGGTTCCACCCTCATCCCTTACTAACTTTTCTCTTCTACCCCCCCTTCCAATTGATCCCTGAGCCTGAGCCCCCTCCAGCTCCCCTCAGACGACCATAACATCACTAGGACGACGGAGACGACGACGGCAAAGGCGACGGCGACGGCGACGGCGACGGCCGCGGCGACGACGACGATGAATGCACCGTCGACGACCCTTCCCCAGGTTGAGGCAGGCAAGCTGGTTGGTGTGAGCAAGATATTCCAGACAGAGTTTTCGTCGACTTGTATAGTGAAGCATGTGCGAACTGGTAAGATCTTATGCTTGCATTTCGACAACCCCTGTTGGCTCCAGCATGTTGATAGGACCACGGGTGAGGCTATCGTGCAGGCCTTGGATGAGCAAGTCGAGGCCGGAGGCTTCCTGCAGAAGATGTTTGGCAACAAGCGCCGCGCCCGGCTGATCACGTCAGACGACGCAGGATCCAACGACAGAGCGCACCGTTTTTATCAGATTCATTGTGGCTTAGCCGGGCGCATTCCGTGCTCGGTGCACAAGCTTCAGGCCCTGGCCCACAGGACTGGGGTTTTGGTGGATTCTTCCGTTACTGGCATCCTGAACTCGATGCTGGCACTCGGGCAGGTCGCGCCATTCAATTTTAAATGTGCCAACCCTTCCCATCGGATGTCGTCTTGGTCATCGTCGTGGTCGTGGTCCTGGTCGTCGCCGTCTTCGTCGTCGTCGTCGATTTTCCTGCCCTCCTCGACCTCCACCGCCTCTCGCTCTCCCTCTGGCCCTCTGGAGTGTCCTCCCCGCTCTCCGAGTGAGGCTCGGCTCGAAGCTTGCGGCCACGGTTGCGCGCCAGGGCCGAGGGGCAGGGGCGCGGCCGTAGGCAGCCATGCCGAACATCTTGGGACTACCCGCAGAGGAGTATCCCAGGTAGTGGAGACGGGGGGCCCCAGGCTCTCAAGGCTCAAGGCAAGGCCGTCGCCCAGCCCCTGAATTTCAGGGGCTGGGCGACGGCCTTGCCTTGAGAGCCTGGGGCCCCCCGTTTCCATTACCTGGCCATTGGTTTCTCATGTCAGAAGAAGACCCCGAGACATTTTGGTGGCACCAGGGGCCGCCGCCGCCCATGCCTATCGGGAGCTCCCTGAGTGACGTGTTCCCGCTTATGTGGGGCAACGTGACATACTTGTTCATGTTTTATTTGCGTCCTCAGGATCCCTTCCGCCTTACGTACTCGGTAACCCCCCCTTTACCTCCTCCATCCTGGACTCCATCCCTTCCCGCCCCCTTGTCACCGTCAGTGCTTCTCGCCTCTCCGCTTAGGAGCTGACCCTCGTCATGTACTCCAAGGGTGGCTGGTTGGGAAATATGGCGAAGTATGCGCGGGCAGACGTCATGCGGTGCCCTGGGCCCTGGGTTCCTGCTCGGGCTCCAGGTCATGGTCCTGGTCTGACTCCTGTCCTCTCCGTCCCATGGGCCCACGGGGTCTGAGTCTCGGATTCTGGGTCACAGGGGGCCCCCTCGCAGGTACGGCCACTACTGGGTGCCCCCGCTGAGCTATTGGTGAGCCCAGCGAGCGGCGCAGCGAGGGGCCGGCGGCTAGCTGCAGTTGGGGCCTCGCCGAGTAGTAACAGCGGAGCGCAGTGAGTGAGTATTGAGACATTCGCCCTCGTTTAAGAAATGTTTTCCACGTCGAACTTTTTGTTTGCTCAGCTGCTGACTGTGCTGACAAGGGCCCATCTCGGTTGTTGCAAGGCGGCTCCTTGCCCTTAGGCCCTTTGGGCTCCGTCGTGTAGCGACTGCGCTAGGCTTTTGAAACTTTTGCGAGCCGCCTATGCGTTCCCACACAGCTTGATGTATTGTCTTCCTCACGGGTCTCGGTCGTGCTGTTTGCCCTGGGACAAATTCAGGATTGCCCCTCACGGTCCCCTCATACGTCGGGGGGGACGTGCCCTGGATCCCGGAGTCGTCGTGGCTCCGTAGGGCCCAAGGCTCTAAGGTGCCGTCCTGTCGCCTCGAGGCCCAGCCTTTAGGCTTAAGGCTTTAGGCATGCTGGCCGCTCCAGAGTCATTTGGCATTCAATTCGTTGCTTCGCCGCTTCGCCCAGTGATGATCTTACATGGCTGTATTACATAGTGCATCCAGCTCTCCCCAGAGACATCGGTTGGAGCTTATGGTCATTGTCTGTCTGTCTGTCGTATTGGGCATTGGGTCAAGGCTTCAAGTAAATCGATGTGTTTGCTCTCGCAGAGGGCCCCTCTCGGACTCCCGGAGAACCTTTGGGCCTCTGGGGGTCGGGCTGCAGGGCGTCTGCGAGGTCTCTTGGGCCATCTTGAGGCAGCTTTTAAGCCTTAAGCCTTGGGCTTGGGCCCCGTCCAGAGTCCAGAGTCGTCCTTGCCAGGCCATTACCCCAATTAGTCTAATAGTGAGTTCTGATATTTGTCGCAGGTACCTCGATCAGCCGCCAGCCCTCCTCCCGCCCCAGTAGTCTAGCACCCCGCCCACCAGCCTCCACCCACCCGTGGAGGGCTTCTCGGATCGTAGAGTTTTAGAATTCTTGAAGCCATTTTGGGCCGTCTTGAGAGCATCTAAGTCCAAGTTGTTGGGCCCATCATTTGCCATTTGAATTTGAAGCATTGGGTCTTGGAGTCAGAGTCTTGGACTCCTAGGTCCTAGGAGGGCATCGTGGGCCATCTAGGCCCAAGTAACAAGTAGAGTCTGTAGAGTAGAGCGCCGCCCATGGGTCCCTCGGCCCGCGGCCTTGTCTAGAGACTAGAGACTAGAGGCCGCCTAGGGGCCCGGGGCCCAGAGACCCAATGATCCAATCGTCCATGGAGTCCATAGGGCGCACTGTCCATATGCCATAGGGCCCACTCCCCTGGGGCCCAAGGCCCTTGGCCCGCAAGCGCCGAGAGGCCCGAGAGGCCCGCCCATGGTCCATAGAGTCTAAGAGCAGGGCCTAAGTGTCCCGCCATCGGGGCGCCCTGCCCGCACTTTTGTATCATGTCTTAGGTTTTTTCAATGCCCACGCAAGATCTTGCTCCCTGCCAGCGCCGCAGGTCGGGTGGAGGCAGCGGTTCAAGAGGGCCATCGACGAATTCGTGTCCGAGAATTTGGTGATCGACTACGGGCCGCCGCCAGCGCCCGGGACCGAGGCGGCCCATTTTAGGGACGCGGTGTTGTCACAATACGTTTCTTGCCCGAGACATTTCCAGAGTGACGGTGATACTGGTGTGGGAATTCGTCGTCGTAATCGTGGGGGTGGCATATTGAGGCATCGGTTCCAGAGGCAAGTCTACGATAAGTTGCTGAATGGCGATTTGTCCATCAGGGGCAAACTCGTCCACCATTGCAGCCCGAATTGCTGCACCAGCCGCGACGAAACAGTCCAGGCCGTTCGTTCCCATTTCGTCCCGAGTTGCTTATCAGGTTTTAAGGCGTTTTCTCGAGGAAAGTGGACTGGGGCGGAGGAAGTATATAAGGCCGTCTTGCTGTTGGAACACACTCACGGCCTTTTCTCTGTGGGATTTAGAGCTTTGCTTGCCGATAAGAAGACGGACGAATCGCCATCGGCAGCAACAGATGTTATCAGCGTGCTTGTCGCCCAGCCCGACGGGGTCGCCGCAGCTCCCACCGATTCCAGTGCGTGGCAGAAGGTCACCAAGAACTGGCTCCAGACAGCAGAGAAATGGATAGACAGCCCCACAGGTTTCACAGACATCGCCGTGCTGGAGAAAGTATCAGAAGGCAGGCGGCTTAGTCTCTCCCGAATGTTTCAAGTAGCTTCTAGAAGATGGGAACATGGACAGAAGATGAAGGCGAGCTGGGGTGGTTCGAGAGATTTTCAGTGCGCACTTGCCGCTAACAATTGGTTTGCAGAGCCAGCTGTTCAACTATTCTGCGAGTTGTGCACTCCAGGGGGCGCGTGCGACCAGCGCTGGAACGTCATCGAGCCCGACAAGCGCACATCCTCAGTGCGGTGTTTGGCTTTCCGCGTGCTCGCCAAGGCCACCACCACACTATTTGATCTGACGGTGTGGCCACAATCAATATTTCCGTTCAGAATCTTCAAACTACTTGATCCTTCCCTCAATGACGCTGGCATTATTCGGATGGCGAAAGGATTCTTGAAGCGCCCGTGCATCCTGGACGACGTGAGTAAAGAGTACCTGGAGAAGTACAAAGGGAAATCAATAATTTCGCCAGAGGCCAGATGTGAGCTCAGGGCAAGAGCCGCTATCATGGAACTATCTATTGCCAGGATTGAATCGCGATGGAGCGAGGTTCGGAGATTGAACAAGCTGCTGGGCCTCCAGACCTCATCTGCCGAACTGGAGTACGTCTCAGCCAAGTTCGTCAATCGGTGGCTAAAGTTCGCAGTGCAATCAAAGGGCAAGTCCGCACTCGAGACTCTTGGCAACATCATTCAGGCAGAGATCGAGGAGACCAAGCTCGGAGAGGATCCCAACCGGCAGAAACAACAGAAGCGCCTGCAGCGCCGATACTCTGGTTGGAACGCCTACGTCCACATGAAAATCAAGACGGCCAGAGATGCAGGTGATGATTTGTTCGTGAAGTATGGGCCTGACCAGATGAAGCTCTGGAATGAACGCGCGGCTACTTGGTCAACCGAGTGGAAGGCAGCGACCGCTGAGGAGAGGAAGGTCTACCAGAAAGCAGCTCAGGTAGCTACCCGCCGTCGGGAGTTGGGCTTGCCGCCGTGGAGGCTCAGGAGTCCCGGTGAAGCCCATGCATTGGAGACCGACGCAGCAGTCCAACGTGCGATTAGAGAAGCTGAAGTTCTTGCAGTTGAAGATGGTGACGGTTGCCGACTCATCGGCTGCTGGTTTCATTCGATCTTCCTCCCGACTTCCGATCGGATATGATGATCTTTTAATCAAGTCTGAACTCGTTGAATTGAGTCGCTCGGTGGCCTTCGCGAGCCAATCGGATCTGTTACAGGCTCCTCCACCCTACGAATCATGACACCCAACCTCCCTACTCACTATGCTCACGGCTACCTCCGATCTTTCCTTGAGCGCGATCTGTTTTTTGAAAGGCGCCGAGCTAGGATCGTTGCCTACGCTCGCTCCCAGGCCAAGATATTACGCGCTGGGTCGACTTTCCCGACGAGATGCTGGAGTCTGTTGAAGGGGTTGATACAACTCCGTCGTATCTCAGAGGCCTCAGCGAGAACATGAAAGTACTGACGAGTGCTGCGAACATGAGGACGAGGCAGAGAGAGCAGGAGGATTTGGACAAGTGCCCCGTTCTGTCCTAGCTGTCTCGTGTTGTTTCTCCTTTCGCATTTAGCCATCTGCGTCTGGGGGTTCTGAAGTATTAGATATCTCAGCCCGCCCCGAAGCCACCTCCCCATGAATCAGTGTGGTTGTTTTTTTTTTGTTGGGGGGGAGGGTAACATCATGGATCGATTTTCGCCCAGACTCCCACTCAGTAGCATTTCGCATGTAGAATCAACACCTTGGATGTGCAATGATGTGCGGCCCCGGCCACAGCATCTAGGGTGGCCCAGCGTTTATTGTAGCAGCGGGCCCCAACTCTACCCTAGCCCCTAGCAGCTAGCAGCTATAGCATAATCCCTGGCCCCGTCCCGTCCTTCGGCCCTGTCCTGTAGGTACGAGGAGGACGTCAAGAACCTCACCAGGGAATCCAATAATGCTGGAGCTATTGTGCCGACGGTGCATCCTTCGATTGTTGAACCATTGGGCCCCCCAGGGCACCGATTGAAACATATTTCACAAATGGAGGTCCGCAGTGTTGACCCAATTCCTCTGGCCGACGCTACCATCTTGGCATCTTGTTTGAAGACGCCCCACCTTCTGTTTAAAGGTAACGACAAGGCCGAGGCTGCACCGAGCCTTGTACAGTCGCATGAGGCCTCCGATCATGCTCGTGACATCTGGGCGAAGCGGCATCGCCTTATTGAACATGACTCTTGCAAAGCTTTGGGTACTGTGCCTGCAACCCGCACACTTTGCAATGTACTTGGCGAATGCGTGTGCAAGCCCAGTCCGGGCGACACTCCGAGCAGGGCGCACGCCAGTTTGAAGATCTCTGAGAAATTGCGAGATGTTGTTTTCAGCCGGAGCCCGTACTCCAAGGAGGAGATACATCATGCATGCGTGCTACATCCGCCGACCCGAACAGCTCCTCCTGCACCTGAGGACCTCAGGGCCCGATGGGGCTCTCTCGTGCCAACATGATTGTTGCTATCGGCACTCCTGCTAGCCGCCCCCGCCCCAAGCAACCAAATCTAACGTTTCCGACCGCGTGGGGGGGATCCGTTTCCCCAGCCCATGCCTCGGGCCGGGGACCAGTGGCCCGACCTTGGACGAATCACCCAGGGCAATGCGAACGTGTCAGTGTCAGCCAGCCTGCCAGCTAGGGACAGGGACGAGCCTCAAATCTTCAAATTTCGGCCCCGCCGAGGGGCCAGTCGGATGGCCTCAGTTGTCCAAGCAGGTTTTCAAGTAATTTGTCTCCGAGCTAGGCATCGTGAAGAAGACCGCGAGCGCGAGGGCGAGGAAGAGGAAGGCCCAGCCACATTGTTGAGAGTGTGGTGTCACGTATCCGTCCTGGTGAAGAGGACGACGCCTGTGTTTTGGCTGATGCATGGGCCTCAGGACGAGGAATTGCCACCGCGATTCGTGCTGAAACCCATGGTCCGCGATGGTACCCCGTGCGTTCGGTCTGCCTTCAAGCTGGCCTTCTTAGATCTGGATGACGCGTTCATCTGGGCCGTGGAATTTTTCCGTTTCGACCCTTCCGAACTCACTTTGCCATCCATTGCGCCTACAGAACTAGAAGTTGTGAAAGATCACCGATTTGACATTGCAGATTTCTGGAATGCTCCTCGTCAGCGCAAGAGCCGACGCAAAGAAGGCTGGGGCCCGAAAGGCGGTGGAGCTCTGATAGATCGTGCCCCTGACGACGACGATGCAGAGGGTGCAGGCGCTCTGGGCTGCCAGGAAATTGAATCGGCCAGGGAAGCCCGACACTTGCCGCCAGGGCATCGGGCATTAGTGCCTCAATGGTGGCAAGTACTTGTCTAGCCGATGGGGTTTGGACAACTCCCCAGACAGTATTTGCACATAGATATTCTTTCTTGCTCTCGGGCTCTCGGGCCCTGCGAGCCGCAGTCGGCTGCCCCCAGCTGAGGCTCAGGCCTTCAGCTCATGGCGCAAGGTCCTGTGGCAGGCCCTGTGGTTGATGCCCTATGGCGCCCCATGGCAGGTGCCCCCATGAGGCCACTAGAGTCACTAGAGGGCCCAAGACGGCCCAACACTCCGTCGCGCGCAAATCTATCGTGTGTAGGTCGTTGAGTTGTCTTGGAGTCCCCGAGCCTTGGACTTGGATTAGACTTGGAGAGCCTGAGGAGACGGGAGGGAGGGCGAGGATGGAGGAGGGAGGAGGGAGGGTTGTGTGGCGGAGAGAATTCTGAGACCTTGAGTATTATTATAAGACGCCCACCTACGGCGAATCACCGCCGCCCATCTTTGGGGCCCTCCTAGGTCCTAGGTCCTAGGCCCTTGGGCCCCATGGGCCCAGCCCGGCCCCTAAAACATCCCTACATCCCAAAATCCTTACAGTCCGGCCCCTAAAACATCCCTAAAGCGTCGTCGTCGTCGTCATCCTCCTCCTCCTCCTCCTCCGCTTTCTGCTCCTCTCGGCCTGAGGGGAGTGGTGCGTGCCTGAGCCGGCATGTCAATATTATGTACTCGAGAGACCCCCAGGGTGTTGGAAGAAATTCGCTAGTCCTCCCTTGCTCCTTGCTCCCACCCGCCACCCCGCAGTCACTGTTCCTGTTCATGCAATCACACACTCCCCCCCCGAAAAGCCACAGCGGGAAATCAATGAGTTTATGTTTTGGGCCCCAGGGCTCCTTGGTCTGGGGCCCCTTGGGTCCTGGGGGGCAGCGTTAGGACAGGAGAAATCGAAAATCGAAAACCCAGCGCGCGCCAGCCCAATGGGGCCGAATCTCAGAAGCCCGACGCACTGGAAGTACCCCGTTGTAACCTCTTGGGCCTTGGGTCTCTGGCTTCGGCGAAAGTGACCCAGGCGATGGAAGCGCAGCAGGTCCTGGTCCAGCTCCCGTCGAGCCCCTACTTGCTTTGGTTCTTGCTGATCCCGACGGCAATGATCCTCATCATCCCGACGATGATTTGTATGCTTTCTTTGAACAGCATGGTGGTGAGGACCCCGGTGGGCAGGTCGCAAACTTTCTGGAGGGTTCTGATGATGAGTCGGGCAGTGATGATTTCGCCGATCTGTTCGAGGCCGAGGAGAGCGAGGACGGGGATGGCAACTCCGACAGCGGGCATGGTGGAAGAGGTGATGGAGGTGATGCAGGTGGGGGTGGAGGTCACGCAGGAGGCCGCGGGTGTTTTTCATTCCCAACCCAACCGCCCCCCCCAGCTGTGATGTTGGGTCCCCCCTTTGAAGAGATAGCGAGATAGCGCCCCGTGTCCTGTGGGGTATTCGCAGCTTAACTGCATATGCATATGGTTGGGCCCCTTCGCCAGGATAGTTATTCCCCCCCCTCCCCATCCTGATCATCGTCGTCCTCTTTCTGATTTCTCCCCCTCCAGTCCCCAGGTTGTGGCGGCAATATCCCACCAGAGCATGATCACCATCTTCTTCATATGGCGCAGGGTATTCAGCCACCTCCCCCCCCGTCGCCGTTGGGCGAAACAGGATCGGGGTCGGGGCCCGGGGCAGCGACAGGACCTTCAGGGCCGTCAGGGCCCGGCTTTGGCTTTGGACCTCCGCTTCCTCCACCGCCCTCTCCGCCTCCAGAGCCTGGCCTTGCAGCAGCCGATGTGCCCCCGCCGCCGGCGCCGCATGCGGCAGGCAGGCCACGGCGTCCGGCAGAGGGAGTCGACCATTTTGAGTTTCCAGGTGGTTACATAGCTTTTGCGAGTGCTGACAATTCAGTTTATGCTATATGCAAAAACCCACTGCATAATGGGTGCCGAAGAGGTCGTACTCTGAATTATAATGCAGGGCGGCTCGGCTCAGGCCGCCCGATGGGGCATTTGATAGCGTGGCTCGAGGAGGGCCTCACAGTTAGCGAACCAACGCACCAGGACTTGAAATTGCTGCCACCAAGGCCCAATCGCAATGCGGCAAAAGCTCGTTTGATTGCCAAGGTCGCCGAGGGCGACGAGAAGGCCAAGATATTGTGTATGGCCGAAAACGGCCCCCCAGACCAGGTCAGACCTTATCCTGAACCACCCGATATTAAGTGATGGAGTCGAGCCGTCTTTTGTCGGCTGTCTTCGCTCGGATTCCTCTCCGCGAGATGTCCTCTTCTCCCCTCTCCTCCACCTCCACTGCTCTCACTCTCTTCCCCCCTAGAGAGAGTGCCACGGAGGCTGCCCCGCCATGGCCCCGCTTTTTTCGTGGACAGCGCGCCCCTAGTCAGAGGCTGACTGGCCCTCCCTATCTTGGAAGAGTCTTGGGGCGACGGTTCGGGGGAGGAGGAGGAGGAGGAGGAGCTGGAGGAGTTTAAAGAGAGGAGGGAGAGAGAGAGAGAGAGAGAGAGAGAGAGAGAGAGCTCAGAGAGAGCCCTCCCCGCCGTCCGTCCGACGTGCTGCGCCGTGCTGCGCCAGCGCACCCATCCACCGTGTCTCAGGCCGTGGCCGTTTTGGCCATGGTGCCATGGCCATGGGGCCCAGGGGGGCATGCGGCATGGGCCACTTGCAAGTTCTAAGCGTCTTTTTGAAAACCACGTTGCGGCAGAGTTGTTGATTGCAGCCAGTGCCTCGTCCGACACACGTGGGTGTGTCCATCGAGCCCGTTACGTGGAGATAGGTCAGATAGGTCAGCCAACACTGGGGATCCTCCCGTAAAGTGGGATATCGCCTGGTGGTGCTGCTGCGCGTCCGCTCCTGTTTCATCACCTTCTAACTTTCATGCCACAAGAAATCCTATCTCCCCACCCTGGCGCCCCGCTTCCGCTTCTTCGACTTTGACTTCGGCGGCTTCTGCCAGCATGCCAGCAGAGCCAAGGGCCAGCGGCGGAGATAGCGAGGGCCGAGGGCCCCCCCTCTCTCGTAGCTGATCCCTCCGCCGCTCCCGTCGGACCCCCGCCCCAGTCTGCCTTTCTGCAATCATTTCTAATAAATTCTGCTGCTTTTCCTTATTCCACTTCCTCCTCCGATCCTCGTCCTGGTCCTGGTCCCAGCCTAGCAGCTATAGCACCTCGCAATGGCCTCGCTACGTACGTCGTGGACCCCTGGACTCTGGGCCCCTGGTGCGAGCGGCGCCGAGGTCGCATGCCAGAGGACACACACGTAAGCACACACGACACACACACACGCACACACACGCGCACACACACACAACATGCACTTACACATTGTCACCATAGAGAACGCCTGGGGACGCCTAAAACTGGCTTGCCATTTCGCAGTCGCATCTCGCAGCTGCTTGACAACTCAAACGGCTTGAGCGGCCTTCGCGCGGGCAGCCGGAAGCCCGTCAGGAGTCACGAGCCCAGGTTAATATTAGCAATTTGCTTTGCAGCATGGCTGCATCTTCTTCCTGGGGCGATGTGGTCGACGATGACCCCGACGACTTGCCGTCGCCCCCATCGTATACGATCGTTAGTTCGGAGTCAGAGATATGTGACGACATTCCTATTCACGAGTCAGAGATATGTGACGACATTCCTATTCACGAGTGGTGGAATATAATTGCTCAGGCATCGGGGTTCAAAGTTCGTCGAGGGAAACAACGTCGCCCCCTGCTGGTGGTGTCGCTGTGCAGTGGCATGGGGACTGATTCACACACGCTAGAGAAATGTGACATCGACCATAACGTTGTTCTTAGTTGTGACTTCAATGACAAGGCGTACGAGCTGCAATGCACGATGGCAGGTCACGCTGGTTCGCTCGTGTCTGAGCCGCCTTGGCACTTTGTCAAGGATGTGCACCATCTGGTTGCCGTGTTGGAAAACCGAGGGACACAACGTGTGAACGACCTTATGACTGACAAACCGTTTTCTTGGGACAATGTGAAGAAGTGCGATCTTCCACATGTGCCAGATGGCCGGCCAGACTTGCTCGTCGCTGGCTTTCCATGTCAGCCATACAGCGACCAGAATGTGAATAGGTACAAGCAGGGAGCCGTGGAGAACCACCCTAGGTACGAAGCCACGGGCAGTGTTCGTCTTGCAGTTCGACGCATTCGGCCTCTGGCATTTCTTCTAGAAAATGTTACGGGCATGAATAAACGAGGTCGAGGGCACAGCAAGTCGCCACTGGCAGCGTTGCTCGACCAGTTTGAGAAGGACAACGAGTACCACGTCACGTTCTACACCGAGCACCTGAACATCTGGTCGGAGTCCCACCGCGACAGGTGACAATCTGTCTCGTTCGATGCTCGCGTCGGCAACGGCAAATGTCTGTGATACCCGAGCCCGAGCCCCCTCGGGACCCAGGTTTGGAATCCAACATTGTTCGTATGTGCTTTTGGCTTTTAGGGTTTATGGTTTTAGAATTTTAGAGCCTGTAATTCCTTTGAAGACTTTCACGCAACCAGGGGGCGTTGGGGCCAATGAGATAGCCGGGAAGGCGGTAGTGTTGGGCAAGGAGCGGCAAGGAGGTGAAGGGTTGCAGGAAAGGGAGGGGCGGTGAGGGGATGCTCGTCCCATGATTCATGATTAATGGGTTTCTCATGTCGCTGCAATTTTGCGCGCATTCAGCCGATCAGATCAGCTGATGTTACCAAGTTTTCAAAGCTTTCGAGGCCCTCGGGGTTTGATGCCCAATGCCATGCCCAACGCCCTTGAGCAAGCCTGGCCCAAGGCCCAATGACCCAATGCCTCGGATGATATTTCTGGGCCCTGCCTGCACTTGTCCAGCGCTCAGCAAAGCCTGCCCCCCACGCGAATTCACAAATCGATGTTCCATGGGCCATGGGCCATGAGGCTATGAGCCATGACGATCATGCATTGTCCTTTCCTTGCCATTCCTCAGGTACTTCATTCTCGGCTTCGACAAGACATACCACACAGAGACAATCACCACCCGCGTCATGCAGTGGATTAATCATGTCCACGCGGTGCGAAAGAAGCGGCCTCCTGTTCCGTGGGTCGACGCGGTCATGCCCCCTTCGGCTGACTTGAACGACAAGCTCCTGCAGGCGACCGCCAGCCGTCATTCGTTATTTGCCTTTGCCATTTGCCAATGTTGCCACAATGTATTGCGGCAGTGCTGTGTCCCAATTGTCTCAATGTGGTTGCCCCTCCTAGGTAGAGCAGCAGAGTCTCAGCAGAGTAGGTGACACAGGTGCACGTGCTATGCGCCTGGGCCGGCGAGGGTTCCAACTCTAGGTCCTAGGTCCCCAGGTCACTCCAGGTCCTGCAGGGGGACTCCAGGGCTCCAGGGAGTCAAGAGTCAAGACCGTTGATGACCGATTGTTCAGTGCGTTGGCTGACTGTTTGAGTTATCCGATGGTTAACCCCACAGGGCCCCACGCTGCGTCAGGAACCAACGCGAAACGCGTCCCGACACACAGTTCTGTAGCGAGTTATCGCCTCGAGTCAAGTTGTTTTTCGGCGCCCACTCGATTGCCGTACGTGCTACCTTTTCCAGCGCGCGGCGCCATGGGCGATGCGGTCATGCAGGCCACCTTGGCCGCCAAGCATACCGATTACATGCAGCACATGCGGCAGCTGCAGCGCGAGGCCCAGTCGAAGGCCGAGTCGGCAGCGAAGCACATCAGAGTGCAGGACCTGGGCGAGCAGTACGAGAATGGCAGGATCAGTGTGATCTGCCGCACGTCAGCCATCCACATGACGGGCTTCGACGACATCTGGCAGTATTGCCGCTCTAGGCGGGGTGCTGACTGGTGGCCCAAAGGGGATGCAGCACGGCAGTTCAAGGGGTCATTAGTGTACGTGGATTGTTGGCTCTACGCCGAAGCCTGCTCTAATGGCGAGACGAGCTCGGTGTTCTTGCAGGGCATGGTCGGCACGTGGTGGCCTGTTGTTGTGGGAATCCCATATCCAGTTCCCCAGTCGGGGGTACTCCCCTACACGTGTCCAGTTCTCAGCAGGAATTCTAATAGGTGCTGGATGGCGCACGTAAGCCGCTTGGTGCTGCGCAACCTCCGCGCGGTGGCGCCCACTGCGAGTCCGAGCAAATCGTCGACCGCTAGTGAGGCGCCCACTGCGAGTTTGATTTCGGCGCCCGCTGCGAGTCCGATCAAATCGTCGACCGCGAGTGAGGCGCCGACGCAGTGTGGCAGCAGTTCGTCTTCCAGTTCGGCGCCCTCCAGCATCAACAGCTGGGTGGCGCCCTCCAGCATCAGCTGGGCAGCGCCCAGTGTTGCCAACGGCTTCGCCATGCCCAGTCCGGCGCCCAGTGTGGCGCCCAGCGATTCCATTAGTTGTGTCTTGGTGCCCAGCATGGCGCCCAGCGATGCCAGCAGCGCCGTCTTGGTGCCCAGCATGGCGCCCAGCGATGCCAGCAGCGCCGTCTTGGTGCCCAGCAGTTCGTCGGCCCCGCGCCGCAGGTGGGGGCAGCGCCATGGCCGCCATGGAGCCTAGGGCCTAGGGCAGGGCCTAGACGACGACGACGACGACGACGACGACGACGGACGACGACGACGATGAAGACGACGGACGACGACGGCGACGAGACGACGACGCTGCATCTGGAATCTGGACTCTGGCGCCCGCTAGATTGTAATTTGTTGGTGGCCCGCTCAATGCAGCGGAGCATGGAATAAGTACAGTGCATTGTGCGCTGCACTGTACCCTGAGGCCCTGCTGCTGTGCAGGCACTACCCACTACCTACGGCGTTCTCCTCCTTCCAGGTCCTTCCGAGCGCAGGCGCTACCAGACAGTGCAGCACAGTGCAGCGCAGCGCAGACCCCCAGACATTACCACACACAGTGCAGACCCTACCAGACAGCACCACAGCACAGGGCAGACTCAACTTAGCGGCGTCATTTTGGCTGCGGTCTAGGCCCCAAGGGCCCCAAGACTCCAGGTCCTGCCAAGGCAGCTGAGCGCGCTATAGTAACTGCGGTCTAGGCTCGCCTTTCCGATTCCTGCGAGCCGCACGCTAGGTGTGGGCTCGCTTTTAACTTTATATGGCCCCCTCGTCGTGGGGCGCCCCCAATCGCACTCCCTTTGTGCCTAGTTACGTTTCTCGGTTAGTTTAGGGTCTCGGTCCTGGAGTCTAGGCCCTGCCAGCCTTTCCTGCAGGTCCTGCGCGCCGTACGCTAGGCGTGGGCCCTCTTACACTGACTCCCTTTGTCAGTTGCCGCAGCGTGAATTTCACGCCAGAAATAATGCGCATGCCATCCATCCATCCATCCCATTCGGGTCTTCCGTTCCGTTCTGTTCCACTCCCTCCCCCTCACTCGTCCCACCCTCCTCTCATCCTCTTCTCAGCTCTCCCTCTCCGTTCACACTGGCTGCCATCATCTTAACTTAACCCTCCCGTTAACTCATCGTCGTTCGTCGCCGCCCGGGGCCCCCATCCCCTGACCCATGGTGGAGGAGGGCATGGAGAGTGAGGATGAGGATTCGGATGATGAGGAGGAGGGGGGGGGGGGGGAGGGCCAGGAGGAGGAGGAGGAGGAAGGCTGGCCGCCTATGGTCTCAGCATCGAGGAGGGGAAGCCCAGTGCCGCCGCCCGCATGCGTCCCCCACACCCAATTCGCCACACCCATCACAAGTCACAAGTTTCGTTGCCCCATAGAGCTCCACCGAAGGCCCCAGCGCCACCGCCCGCATGCGCCCCCCACACCCAAGTCGGCACACCCCTCACAGGGTTCGTGGCCCCACAAGGAGCGCAACCGAACCAGATATTCACAATTGCGGCACTCACAACTGAACATGGTTGGGTCTTTCGTCCTTCGCCAGGCTAATTGTAATTTCGTTGCTGCTCCGTTTTTCGTGTCACCTTTCGTCGCAACCCGCCCTGGGGCCCTAGGGCCCCTTGCTGCTCTTGCTTGCTTGCTTGCGGTTGCCGTGCGTTGTGTGCTAAGACTTAAGAAGCCTTGCTCCCCTCCTCTATGTTAGTTCCTTGCTCATTATTATTATCTTTGCCCCCCCTCGCTCCCGCAATGCCCCAGTGCCGCTGCATGCTTCCCCTGCCAGATGGCTGCGTTGCTGCGACTCTTTCCAAACCCGCTCAGAGTCTTCAGCGCCCCTCCTGCCTCCCTCTCCCGCCCCCGCAAAAGCTTCCGGCCCTCCCGCGCCAAGGGCCAGGTTGACGCGGCCTTCGGCGTGCAGATTCCGGCGGGCATCGCCATCGTGACCACTGGCGGCATTTGCCCTTGGCAGCTATGATCTTACCATTGACATGACCACTGGCATTTTGGGCTGG
Source organism: Prorocentrum cordatum (assembly GCA_963575745.1). NCBI lineage: Eukaryota > Dinophyceae > Prorocentrales > Prorocentraceae > Prorocentrum > Prorocentrum cordatum. Next base: position 43,482 of record CAUYUJ010017003.1, read on the forward strand.
GGATTTGGGAGCGCCGCGCCATGTGCGCAGTGGCACAGCTTGGCCGCGGGGCCAAGTTGACACTTCGCGCGTTGGTGCATGGATGGGGTTCGGGCCTGGGAGAGCTCGGCGTACGGCGCGCGGGGATAGTCTCTAGGGTATGCGGGGTACGGCGTCGTGTTCTGGAGGCAATGGAAGGTACCTGGGGGGGCGCAGGATAGGAATTTGCGGGCGCGGGGGACAGGGCTAGGGCCTAGGGGGGCTGGGGTCTGGGGCGTCGGGCGGGCGCAGGGACGTGGCGGCTTGGCTTTGGCGACGGACCTAGTCTGGGGTGCGCGGTTGGCATTGGCTTGGGGCGCGGGGCGTTGGGGCCAGTGGCGCGCAGTCTAGTCTAGGGCTTCGAATCTAGGAGGATTTGTTGACTCAAGATTCAAGGCGTACACCTGGGGGCGCATGGTCTCGGGGGCGGGGTGTTGGGCGCGGGGTCGTGCGTGTGCGATAGCGTGGCGAAGGCTAATTTCTCGAGTCTCGATTGGGCGCTGTATGGTGTGCGGGAGGGAGGGTGGCGGTGTGTGCGGGGGTCCAATGGGAGTTTGGCTCGGGGGCCGGGGTCTTGGGTGCGCCGCGCGCGGAGTGTCGGGCGCGTAATTAGGTGCGCGGGGGGTTGCAGCGTAGGGTGTCAGAACTTTCGGGCTTATGGATATCATGCAACGCCAGCGGCGCAACGCCTCGCGCGTCGTGTTCGGGCCTTCGCCATGCCCCTAAGCAGCGCGATGGCCCGACCGTGGGCGATGGGCGCTCGTTCATGGGCGCGCTCAATTATCGTCGCGCGTAATGGGCAAAGACCGCCAGCGCTGGCCGGCGGATTTGCCGATACGTTTCCCAACCCCAAAATTGATACCGCGCGAAAGCATTGATACGTTTCCCAACTCCAACATTGATACGGCGACGTGTAAATTGATACGACCGCCAACTCACCAACGTCGAAATTGATACGATCGCCAACTCACCAACGTCGAAATTGATACGATCGCCAACTCCAAAATTGATACCCAAGTCCGCCCGGCGGATATATTGATACGTTTACCAACTCTAAAATTGATACCCGGGGAAAGAATTGATACATTTCCCAACTCCAAAATTGATACCCAGCGAACTAATTGATACGTATTCCAACTCCACATTTGAGATCTGATGATTCAAGCGGGTTGCATCCGAATTTTTGCAAAGTCCCCCCCCCCCCCCTCCGCGTCGCGATTTTTGCAAAGTCCCCCCCCCCTCCCCCGGCGTCGCGATTTTGCAAAGTCCCCCCTCCCCAGCGTCGCGAATTTGCAAAGTCCCCCCCCACCCCCCCCGCGTCGCGATTTTTGCAAAGTCCCCCCCCCCTCCCCCGGCGTCGCGATTTTTGCAAAGTCCCCCCTCCCCAGCGTCGCGAATTTTGCAAAGTCCCCCCCCGCCCCCCCGCGTCGCGAGTTTTGCAAAGTCCCCCCCTACCCCCCCCTTCGTCGCCATTTTTCCAAATCTCCTCTCCCTTATCTCCTCCCGCGTCGGGATTTCTATTAAGCCTTAAGCCTTAAGCCTTAGCCCCGCCTCTCATCGCTCCCGCATCGGGATGTTTGTAAAACACCGCCCCACTCCCGCGTCGCGAATTTGGCGTACCCCAGATTCCAGGGGGCCCAACCCGAGACTCCTGGTCCTGGGCCCTACTCCCCAGGTCCCTAAACCCCAACAGAAAGCCTACGCGTTACGACGCTGGCAATGCATTCCAAAACCCAAGCCGCCCCCCCAACCAACCCCATATGGCCTGCGGGCGCCTCCATAGGACGCCCCCGCAATGCGCCCCCCCATGGCCCATGGGCCGCCCCGACAGGTCGCCATCCTCCCCCCCTTCCCCCTTGGGCGCCCCCATGGAACTCCGGCATAGGATGCTACCAGCGGATGCCCCAATGGGACGCCCCCATCTCAATGGACGCCCTCTAGGGCCGCGCGGACCCATGGGGGGCAGGAACCCATGGGGCGCGGGCGCCAATGGGGGGCGGGAACCCAGGGGGGGCTGGAACCCATGGGGGGGGGGCGGGAACACATGGGGGCAGGAACCAATGGGGGGCGGGAACCCATAGGGGGGCGAGAACACATGGGGGGCGGGAACCCATAGGGGGGCAGGAACAAATGGGGGGCGGGAACCCATAGGGGGGCGGGGGAGTCGGGAACACATGGGGGGCGGGAGCCCATGGGCAGCGGGAGCGAATGGGGGGCGGGAGCCCATGGGGGGCGGGAACCCACGGGGGGCGGGAACCCACGGGGGGCGGGTACCCATGGGGAGCGGGAACCCATGGGGGGCGGGAGCCCATGGGGAGCTGCACCGAGGGCCCCTGTGCCGCCGCCCGCATGCGTCCCCCACGCCCAATTTGGCACACCCCTCACACGGTTCGTGGCCCCATAGGGAGCCCCACCGAAAGCCCCAGTGCCGCCGCCCGCATGCGTCCCCCACGTCCAATTCGGCACACCCCTCACACGTTTCGTGGCCCCATAGGGAGCTCCACCGAAGGCCCCACTGCCGCGGCCCGCATGCGCCCCCAACACCCAAGTCGACAAACCCATCACACGTTTCGTTGCCCCATAGGGAGCCCCACCGAAGGCCCCAGTGCCGCCGCCCGCATGCGTCCCTCTCAACCAATTCGGCACACCCTCCTCCTCCTCCTTCTCAGGCCCCCGTGCCGCCGCCCGCACGCGTCCCCCTCACCCAATTCGGCACACTCTCCTCCTGCACCTCCTGCTCCTCCTCGGTACCGTCGTCGTCGTCGTCGTCCTCCTCCTCCTCCTCCTTGGTATCGTCGTCCTCGTCGTCCTCGTCATCCTCCTTTTCCTCACCTCCTTCTTCTCTTCCTCCTCCTCTGCCCCCCCGGCAGGTCCACGTCGCCCACGTGATGTGTGTGTGTGTGTGTGTGTGTGTGTGTGTGTGTGTGTGTGTGTGTGTGTGTGTGTGTGTGTGTGTGTGTGTTCGTGCAGACTCGGACAACCACCGCCGAGGTTCGAACCTCGATCATGGCCAGGCAACATAAGCAGCGTTTGGCATCCTCACCCTCCTCATCCTCCTTTTCCTCATACTCCTCCTTATCGTTTTCGGGATCTTCATCCTCATTATCTTCGCGGTTCCTCCTTATGCCATGGTCCTCCTCCTCCTCCTCCTCCTCCTCCTCCTCCTTCCTCCACCCCCACTCCTCCCCCTCATCCTCCTCCTCTGTATCCTGCTTCTCCAACTCCGCTCGCAGTCGAGACGGGCTCGAGCGCTATGACCTCGATCTTGAGGCTGCAGGCCCGCGGCATAGTGCCCCATCCATTGGATTACTGGCTGCAAGCGGAGCGCGCGCGCGGTGGAATCGATGCCGTGGAGTATTGGACCTTCTGGAAGCCCCCATCGGGCCCGAGAGAGAGGAGTAACGTCGAATGATCTCCTGCTGCGCCGCCGTTGCGCCGGCGATGCTTCGATGCTTCGGCGACGTCGGGATGGGGGCGGATGGGGGGGGGGCATGGGCCAGCGCGCATAGGTGATGCATCGATGCCGTCAGCCGACGTGAGATAACGAGGTCGTTAGTCGATCGCTGCCGCGATCCCCAGACTCTAGACTCTAGACCCCCAGACCCACTCACTCTGAGACTCAGACCCCCTCTCTCTGGGGGTTGCTGGTGGCATCTGCCATGACATCCGTAATGTATCCGTTGCGCATATGGTGGGACCCAACACCGCCGCCAGTCGTCGACCCAGGCGAAACTCTGGCGTTGCTATATTGCCAGATGTCCGACATGGCCACGCAGAATATGCTCACATATTTATCCTTGGGTGAGGACGCGAAGGGGCGAAGGGGAGGGGGCAGGCGGGCGGCGGGAGGGGGAGGAGGATGGGTGGGAAGAGGAGGATGACGGAGAGAGGAGGAGGGTGACCGTGAATGGCGAGCGGGTGGGCATTTGATAGATATCGGAACACATGGGCCCCATGGGCGGCTTCTGTCAACAAGGCCCAGATTCGGCCCCGTCAAATATGGTGGGAAAACGCACGCCCCCCTCCTCGTTGCCGGACGTTGCTGGACTTCATTGCGGTGTTCATCGGGCCCATGTAGTACAGGATTCTGTTGAACTTACCCGATGAGGACCCGCCCGCCCCTCCCTCCCGTGAGGCCCTTTCACTCACGTCTCTCCTCCGTTTCACCACTAGGACCTGATCCATATGCTGAGGGCCGACAAGTACTGGGGGATATATTGCACGGAAGTCAGGGAGTGCATCTTGTTGTGCCCTCGGGCCCTGCTCCTGGTCCTCCTCGTTCTCGTCCTCCTCCTCCCCGATGCGTCATCCTGGGTCCTGGGTACGGGCCATCGTGGACCCCCCCGAAGAGGTGGTTTTGAGCGGTGGCGCGGGCCCGAGTTAGGACACGGAAGCGCGTTCGAACCGTTCGATCCAGACTTGACGTGACGGTCACGGCGCGCGCAAAATTGCCGAGGGCATTGGCTGTCCGTCGTCATCGTCGTCGTCTCGTCGTGGTCATCGTCGTCGTCGTCGTCAGAGTCATCGTCCGTCAGTCGTCATCGTCGTCGTCGTCGTCGTCCGTCGTCATCGTCGTCGTCGTCGTCGTCACCGCCGTCGAGCAGCTTACTACGGGCTAACGGCGGCCACTCCGATACTCATGCGGTGCCGCCTCACGCCTGAACTTGATTTTCACCGTGAAAGACACCTCCCCCGCAGGTCCGCCGCCCGCATGCGTCCCACACACACCACACCCAATTCGGCACACCCCTCACACGTTTCGTGGCCGCCGTGGCCCCATAGGGAGCTCCACCGAAGGCCCGAGTGCCGCCGCCCGCATGCGTCCCCCACGCTCAATTTGGCACACCCCTCACACGTATCGAGGCCCATAGGCCCATAGGGAGCTCCACCGAAGGCCCCAGTGCCGCCGCCCAGACGAACGAGGATGTCGGGCAACATACACAGCAGCTACACAGCAGGAGCTCCAGCATGGCGCATGGCATGGCCCCGAGGAGCACGTTTTTCGTAATGTTTTTTTGCCCCGCCTCCGCCCCCAAAACCACAGGCCTCCATGAACGCGAGGGTGATGAGCCACCCCGATGATAACGCGTTCAAGTGGCAGAATGATGAGAAGAAGGCCTTGCAGAGCATGGGTTTTCAGTTTAACCCTCGCCCGTGGACTTGCCGGGCAGGGGTCAGTTTGCGGGGATTGTCAGGGACGTTTCGTGAACGATCCATCATTGATATTTGCTGGCTCAGAGCGGCTAAAAGAACAGGAAAGCATTACCTTGATGAGACGATCCGTGCAGGTTTATTTTGCGACCCATCTCAGACTTTGCAGCGCGCTGGCGATGTTGGTCTTCGGACACAGTGCCAGAAGTCAACAAAGTATTCTTACGAACTTGACAGAGTGTTGCTTGCAGGGGACCAGCTCGGCCTGATGGGATTCCCCACCTCGGGGCTAGACGGTCTGCCTAGCGAGCGCCAGCGTCTCGGTTTCGTTGGTGAATGTGTAAGCCCACCGTGCTTGGCCACAGCGATTTGCTGCATGCTTCTTTTACTGAATGCCGATGGGCTGTTCGAGCAGCCACCGTGTGAGGACATTCCAGCAGACACGAAGTCCTGACTTTTCGGCCTTGCTGGCTTCACGTGCGTCGGAGTGAACGGTTTGATTGGTTTGCGCCAGCGTGTCAACTTTCCTAGGGGTGAACATTTCCTTCGGCGCTTCGGCACTGTCCATCGTTGGAGGCGGGGCGGTTGCGCCGAGGCTCGCCCTTTAGGCTTTTAGGCGATGAGGGGGATGGATGGAGGAACGACTTTCAGAACTGAGAGCAACTTGCATACCTTGAGATTCCACCCCCTACAACACACTAACACACTATCCAACTAACTAGCCCACACTCTACCTGCTGTTCACCAACCCCAGGGCCTCAGGGCCCCAGGCCGGGGGAGGGCCCTCGGGCAAGAGGGAGAGGGGCACAAGTTGTGGTGGAGATGCGATGAGGATGAGGAGGATTGAGAAGGAGAGGGTGGACAGGAAGAGTTGGATTGGAGAGGAATGGGGGCTTGAACGAATAGGGGAGACAGGATCAGGAGACAGGAGGAGAGGATCAACGATCGCAGCGGCCAAATGACAATGCAATTTAATTGCAGTGAGTTGTCACGCGCAGGGGCCCGACATCGCATAGTGCAAAGTTGCAGAGCGCTGATCGCCTTCGCATTGTCGGAGACTGCGGTGTGCGCAATATTATGCTGGAGCGTGACTCATATTGGTTTCGTTTGGTTGGAAACGTTCTTCACTTTGTTTCGCGTGCCTCAGGTGGTCGAGTCGAGTCGAGGTTCATGGTCCTGAGTCGAGGCTCATGGACTCATGCGCCTCCTCCTCTCCCTACTACTCCATCTCCTGGTCCTTCCTGCTCGCCCTCCCTCCTCTTCTTCGCCATCCTCATCCGATTATCCTCGACGGCGCGTCGCTTCCAGCGGCGCGTTGCGCAACCGCCTCGAGGGCCCGGAGCCCGGAGTCCCTGGCCCTGGAGAGAGAGACAGAGAGAGAGAGCGAGAGAGAGAGAGAGTTCAAAGGAGGAGGCGGGGGAGGCACATGCATGCCACCTGGCACCACCGGGTCACCACCGCCTGCCATCTGTCCGTGGGCACTCGCGGGGATATGCCCCACACTGGTGGGGCGGCGGGCGGTTCAGCCCCACTTGGGGGCCCCGCATTCGCGGGGCAGCGGTTCGGGGGAGGAGGAGTCGGGGGATTCAACGAGAGAGAGAGAGAGTGTGTGTGTATATGTATATATATATATATATATATATATATAGTCCGCGCGACACGGGCTGACAAGGGGTTCAAGGGACCAACGGCTATGCGGCCCACTGAGTGGGCCGCTGATCCTCGCCAAGGACCGGCCGCCACCCAGCGCCGTTCAGAAGCTTTGCCATGGTGGTGGAGGCTTTCATCGTCCTGGCCTTCCTGAGCGGCCTATTGCTTGGCCACCTCACCAGCCGCTTCGCGGTGGGAAGGGGCGTCGCGACTGCGCCGACGTCATCGTCGTCGGAGCCGGAGCCTCTATCGGGGAGTCCTACGCGTTCGTCGAAGCGAGGCAAACCGTGCGGTACATGCTCAAAGTTCGAGACGCAGTGGGGGGCGCACTTGCGCGCGACCTCGCCGACATCCAGCAACAGTACGACCCCCGAGGCGACTCCACCGAGTCCGAAGCGTACACTGTGGCACGTCCCGGGGAGCGCGGTGTATCATACGAAGAAGTGCGGTTACATCAAGAAGTCTGAGAACGTGAGGAGTTTGGACCTGTGCCAGACGTGCGCGAGGAAGGACCGATAGCCGCTAGTGTCCAGCCTGCAATTCAATTAACACGGGGTGCTCTAGCCGCCTGAGTCACTCAGGCGGCCACCCGAGTCAATCCCTACTGCGCATCTGCTATAGCCTCCACCTTATCCCCCTCAGCGCGAGCTTACCTGCGCCCACGGCGGGCTTGCGGCAAGCGCTTGTGCAGTGCCTTTTGTGTTTGATTCAAAGTGACGTAGCCCAAAATGCGCCATAATGAGAGGGCCGCATGTGCCGCAGGTGGCATCTCTGTTGCTGCTTCCCTGTTGCTTCCCTGTTGCTTTTTCCATTTCCTTTCGTACCAGGCACCATGCCATGCAGTCAGGAGACGCTCACGGGTACGCTCAGCGTTTAGGGGGCTTTGGACGACGACCATAAGACACCAAACGAATATGAGGAGGGGGAGTGGGAGGAGGAGGAGGAGGACGACGACGACACAGGTCCCAGGTGATTTCAAGTACTTATCATATCGCTGCAGTGTTTCAAGGGGTGCTGGGGGTCCTAGGAGGATCTAGATTCTAGGTCCTAGGAGGAAACCGAGGAGGCTCTAAGACTCTAAGACCCTAAGAGGCGCCCAAGACGCACACCACAGGGATCTAGGACGAAAAACAAGCGGGACGAGAGAGGAGGGGATCCAACCCGTAGTTCTCACCATAGAGTCCGATAGAACCCCTGAAGAGTTTAGACCGCTCTGCACCACCAGCCTCTCCCCGTTGATTGAATTTGAGCGTCTGATGGTTGAAGTATCGGAATCATTTGTGCAGTTGTATGCCCTCCGCAACAATTGACATTCGGGCTAGCCAAACGTGACTACCCTCAGTGTGTGACACTCATCGAACGAACTACTGCTTTGTGAGCCTACTCGGACTTAACAGCATGGCTGCCCCGTCGACCCCCGCTCCCTGCATCAGCAGCTTCATCACTGATGGGCCGCGCATGTGTTGCTCGTGCGGCGTCAAGAGCGACAAGCCCGGCCAGGGTTGGGCCAAGTACACGGTGATCAACAAAGGGAAGGAGTCTGAGCGCCGTGAGCCTATTGAAGATCTTTGTGACATTTGCCCGCTCGGGGTGGTACATGGCCAGTTCGACTTCGCGTCCAAGTCTGGCTTGGAGTCTGCGGTCCGCTCAAACCCTAGCGTTGGCGCTAGGGTCCACGCGGCCGGCCTGGCGGCCAAGGACAAGGGCCTCGGCAAGCAGACGTTCCAGATGCAGAGCGCCGAGGAAGTGACCAGCGCGACGGCCGAGCTCGTCCAATGGGGCAAGCTAATCGACAAAGATCAGTTCTCAACCCAGTTCGGCTTCGACCCGGAGACCAAGGACATCAAAGAGAGCAGCATCGAGGGCCGTTACGGGACCAAAGCGGGCTATTGCGTCGAGGACGTCGAGGCTGGGTGCCAGATCCGCTTCAGCACGACGTTTCAGGTCAGTGGGACGGCCACCATTGTGCCGCCAGAGCGCCAGGTTCGTGAGAACCAAGGTATGGACGTCTTCAAGCGCGGCGCTTTCAAGGTGGTCGGGACCGAGGGCATGCAGGTCACGCCGTACTCCGCCGCCGACCTGGATATTATCAAGCGGGAGGTCCTTGCCGAGCAGGACCGCGCGATGCAGGACTTCGCAGCGGCCAACGCCCAGGCCGGGGCCCAGGGGGGTCTGGGGCAAAGGGAGGGAGGGAATCGAAGAAGGGATGAGGGAGCAGGAAGGAGGAGCTGGGAGGAGGGAGGAGGGAAGAGGTGGAGTGATCCAGTGGAGTGCGAGATCCATGGGTCCATGACCCATGGAGCTCAGACTGGGCTCCAACCTCCATCACCTCCTCCCTTCTCCTCCTCCTCGTCCTCCCCTGCCTCCGTCCTCCTCCTCATCCTCCTTTCCTATCCTCTCGCCCTCCTCCTCCTCCTCCTCCTCCTCCTCATGTTACCTGTTGTTCCTCCCTCGGTCCTACCTCCTCCTTCCTACCTCCGCCGACCTCTCTTACCTTCTGCTACTCCTCCCTCATCTTTCTGTTGCATTTGCTGTGTTGCATTTGCTCCTCCATCCTCCCTGCTGCTGCCGCTTCTTCTTATTATCCTCTCCCCCGTCGTTCCTCCCCCCCTCCAGGCCCCCGATGGATCCGCCATGACCGACGAGGAGCCTCAGCCTATGGAGGTTGAAACCATGGAGGTGATGCTCGCCGACGAAAACGAGGAGGAGGCCGCGGCGCCCCCCAGCAAGGGCTCGGGCGGCCGTGGCCGCAAGGGGAAAGGTCGTGGGGACACCAGCGCCGGCAGGGCCAGGGGAAAGGGGGACAGCGGCGGCAGGGGTCAACGACGGCGCCTGTCCGACGCGTCTTCCGCTTGCGGCAGCGCCGCCGCCACGCCCGCCACGCCGAGTCCAGCATCGAAGATGGCCCGATCCTCGTATTCTGAGAAGGTCCCGAGACCCGGCGGTGGCGGTGGCCAGCTTCCGAAGGGGCAGACCTACATCAACAAGGTCGCCGACATCCATAGCATCTTGGATGGCAGCTACACCCCCAACATGGACTTGTACCAGCTGCGACGGCTGATGAACTCGCTGACTGGCGAGGATGGCAGGGTCTCCGACCCTGGACTCTTCCAGCAGATGAAGTCAGCATCGGAGCTCGCGGCGCACGCCAAGGAGATGGCGCCCACCAGGCTCATGCTGCTGGACGACGCGACGCTCAAGGTCAGCCTCAAAGCGCTGAAGTCCAGAGGAGTGATACTGCAGCTGGTGACCAAGAAGGGCTTGTGGCATCGCCAGGTCGTCGCGGCCGTCAAGGACCTGAACTTCCAGAAGCTCAGTCAGCTGTTCCTCGGCTCCCCCAGCGGCTCCAGCGACGAGGCGAGGGCTTGCCGAAATGAGCAGGAGGATCCGAAGAGTCAGATGAGGAGCAAGATGGGGCTGGGGCCCGGGGACAGGAGGGAGGTTACGACGACGACGACGACCGACGGCCCTCTCCGCGGCGGGAGCACGAGCCCCAGAGAGGCAGGGGGCCGAGGCGGCAGGGTACCCTCCACTTCACTTCCTCCACTCCGCCTTCACTTTCTCCAGCCTCCGCCCACCCACCATCCACTCACCACCCACCACCCACCCACCAGTGGTGCGTGGGCCGCGTGGGTGGTGGGTGGTGGGCAGGTGGTGGGTGGTCGGTGGTGGGTGGGTTTTGGGTGGGTGGTCGGTTGTCGGTGGGTTGGTGGTGGGTGGTGGGTGGGTGGTGGGTGGTGGGTGGTGGGTGGTGGGTGGGTGGTGGGTGGTGTGTGGTGGGTGGTGGGTGGGTGGTGGCCCACCCCACCACCACCCACCCACCGACCACCACCACCACCACCACCCACCCACCCACCGACCACACCCACCCACCACCCACCCACCCACCCACCTACCACCCACTGATTGGGGAATATTGCATACCTCACTCTAGGCGGACGCCGACCCTTCCTACTGTACGTGGCCTACCTTGATGTCAGAGATCGAGATCCAGGACCGCGTCGAGTGTCTCTCGTACGTCATCGTCGACCTCGTACTCTTGCCAGTGGTGGTAGCGGGCAGCATGCAGGGCTACACCCAGAAGGTGCTGCAATGCTGCAAGGTCGTCCTGGATATTCTCACGAACAACCAGGAGGGGGATCTTCTCCTCGAACCCTCCTCCTACTCAGTCCTACTCTACTCCTCCATCCCCTACATTGACTCTACATTCCCGCCCGCACCTGCTCCGCTAGGAGCTCGTCCAGATCAAGACGTGCTGCAGAGGCGTGGCTGCCATCCTCGACCCGCTGCCAGGTGCCTGCGGATCTGAGCCGGCGGACGTCGAGTTCGTCTGGGCTGAGGAGGAGGAGGGGGGCCACCACGACGACCCTTCCGAGCACCAGAAGCGCATGACACTGCTCCGCAAAGCGATCACCGGGGAGGCGACCATCAAGGCTCTCTATGCTCAGTGGGAGGCCTCTCTCTTGTTACCCGACCAGACCGGCGAGGTGGCCAACCTCAGGACAGCCGTGGACGCTCTCAAGGGTGACACCGCCGACGCAAACAAGTTCCGAGATGTCTTCAAGTTGATGCCTAAGTTGCAGATGAACCTCCGCGATGGGGCCCTGCAGGACATCGAGACTGAGGTCATGTCCTGCGTGGCGGAGCGCGTCAAGGAGATCCAGGGCATTGACCAGATGGAAGGTGACCGCCTGGCGCGTTGCTTAGCAGAATTCTACCCCGACGCTAACGCATGCATGATTGGGTGCAAGCCTGGTGCCTTCAAGACTTCTCTGAAGAAGGAGTTGGGCGTGCTCGCGCCATTGCAGGCGGCCTCGCAGTCCCTTCAAATGGTCGTTGCTCTCGACAACGCGTGCAAGAGCATTGAAGAAGGCCCTGGGGGTGGAGTCATCCTGGCGGATTCGGTCGATGAGCAGGGCCGCATCAACGATGACTGGGCCAAACTCTTTGAGGCCAGGAAGGCTTGCCACGGCCAGAAGATCCCACCGCTTGCTGGCGACGACGACCAGAGGAACATTTCGATCAGAGCCTTCTACCGCCGTATTTGGGATATCATCCAGAGCCAACCATTCAGCGAGTGGCACGGCCTCGACGCTTGTCGGATCAATCTCGTCAAGGACATCGGCGACATGCTTCCTCAAGAAGAGCGTGCCAATGGCTCCGACATTGCTTTCCAGATGGCCATCCGCATCGTCGAGATCCACTCCATCATGGTATTCCTGGGGATGTGCGAGCCAGATGCCAAGAGCCAGGAGGTCCGCGCCCGGGGGCCCGAGTATAGTAGTACCAGGACGTTCCAAATGCGTTTCTGACGGGGCGGGGCAAGATTCTGACCGAGGGCCCTCAGAGCCTCAGGGCCTCAGGAGGGGAGGGGGACGGATAAGGCGAGGGTCGGGCCAGCGAGTGGGGCCCCTGCCTCCCTTGGGCCCCGGGGCCGCCGTCGTCATCGAGAATCGCGGCTGATCGATTTCACCCCGCACTTAGGTCGACAAGCTCACGCGCACCCTCGCGCTGGCGCCCATCAAGGCCCCCGCTGAGGACGACGCAGAAACGATCCGCATGCTTAGGAGTCTGACTGATGGCCTACGTCAGGTGAAGCAGGACGCCAACGACCTCCGCGTTCGCCTCATCTGCGAGTTCTTAGCCGCGGCTGCAACTGACATCGAGACGATCCAGGCGAAGCTCACGAAGAACGCTTACGGCGGCAAGAACGGTCATTCATGGAAGCAGCCGTTGAACGCCAATTCGCCCATCGCCGAGGTCCGCGAGGCGGGGGACAAGCATCTCTTAAAGTTAAACGGCCAGGATATGATCGACGACTGGAAGAAGGGACTGGAAGTCGTCAGGGCGGCCCAGAAGCTGGTGGCGAAGTACAAGGACGTCGATGGCGTGAAGGAGTCTAGGGCGTTGAAGGGTACCGACGAGGCGATCAAGCAGTGTTTCGTTGTGGTGAGGGTCGCCAGGGTCACGATCACGGAGGCGCAGCTGCTTAACTGCGAGGGTGATCCTTCGAAGGAGGATGCCAAGAAATGGGTGAAGCTCCTGGCGTCTTGCGGCGCAGATCCCTCATCCATGCACCCAGTGTTGTACGCGATGTTGCAGAAGGTGCTCCAGGCCCAGGCCTGAACCTGCAATGCAGGCGATGCGTTCACGATGCTCTTTTTTTGCTCGCTTCTTGATGCTCAGGTTGATCACTTGAGTCACTTGAGGCCGTGGTGGCGGCGATGAATGAGCCAATGTCGGCTCCGCTCTCTCTGAGTCAGACTCTGAGGCTCAGATCTTAAGTTTCTTTTCGACAGGGCGAGCGGGTCAGGGCTGAGGCTCAGGCCCGATAGTGAGGAGAGGAGGGTCCTTCTGGACCCCGTAGGTTCGCTAGCCCCGATCGGAACACCGCCACCCGGCCTCGGCACCGAAGCCTCCAGGACCTAGGAAGGACGAGGACGAGGAGGATGAGGAAGAGGACGCGGAGGAAGGAGGAACCAGCCAGTAAGCCAGAAATCTGTTGGACGGTGGAGCCCGCGCGCCCTGCAGCTCAGCAGATGTTTCTGCAGGCAGTCTGGTCAGGAGCATGTCAGTTTATTTGCCTGGGCCCAGGAGCCCCCCGTCACTTGGCCCTTCCTCACCCTCCTCTCGCCATCTTCCTGGTCCTACCTGCTCTTTCCCCTCCTCCTCCATCCACCGTCCGATGTGAAGCTCAGTGCGACTCATACTTCTCCTGCTAGATCGTACTTTTCCTTCAGCTCCCTCCTCCCACTCCTTCCAACCATCTTCCCTCCTCATCCTCCTCCCAGTGCCTAGGTCCTGGGTCCTAGGACCCGAGCCCTCTCTCCTCCTCCGCCTCCTCCTCCCCGCCCTCCCCCTCCTGAATCTTCCTTCCCCTCCTCCTCCTTGATGCCACGGGCCCCAGGCTTAGTGCTTAGTGCGAGCGAGCATCCAGAGTCTGCGTGATTTTCGCGTTGAGTATTTTTGTCCAGCCTCCTATTCTGCCATCCCCCTGCCCTATAGGGGCCCTATGTCGCTCCTCTCCATTCTCTGTTCCATCCCGCCCCCCGATGGTGCTGGATTTTTGCTACTGCTCTGCAGCCTCGGGCCCCGGCCCCGAGAGGAGCAGTTGATTTGGTTCTCGAGTTGGGAGTGATGGCAGTTTGGGAGGGGGGGAGCAGCTGGCCAGCTGGGTACATGGTTTGGCTACTGCTCTGTGGTAACATCGAGGATGGATTTGGGTGGAGGAGAACCACGGAATTTTGACAGCCAGGAGAGAGCGGGCAGTGAATGAAAAGCTCCACGCCTGGCAGCCAGGCAGTTGCTGGCTACAGTACTATATTCTAACGTGTGCGCGCCTGCACGGTCACCAACGTAAAATGATGTCCGCTTGTAGTAGCTGCTCCTTCCTACCTCCCTCCTACTGCTGCCGCTGAGACTCTCTGTCTTCTCATCTCATACCTCTCTTTCCGACACCTTTCCTGGTTCGAACCGCAGGTGTGCCAGGTGTGCGCCCCCCGCCGCACGCGACGCGCCAAGCCGAGCACCACCCGTCCCTCCTGCGAGGTTGACGGGTGTATGCCATCCCGCGATGACAGGGCGAGCAGCGGCCTTCGGTCGCGCTCCCCTCGGCGTCCTCCTCGGCTCCAGCTTCGTGGCTCTCTTAGGACTCTTCGCTCTCTTCAGCTCGCGGAATCGGCTATCGCAGTACATCGCTCCCGGCTGGGGACGGACGACCCCGCAGCTATCGGAATCGACCCTTTCCTCCACCAGGCCTACGGCGTCCACGATGCCGCTCGCCGCCTCCAAGCCCTTCAACATGCCGAACACGTCGAGCGACGCGCTCGTGTCGAGGCAGGGCCCTGCCCTACGCACTTCCAGCGGTACATGGACCACATGGGTCAGGCGGTGGCGTTGGCCGCAGACCTGGTTTCCGCAAGGGCCGACTTCCTGCGGTTCACAGGCCAGCACATCATCTTTGCCAGGGACGCTCTTGGGGACCTGGTCCGCGATGGCCCACGCGTCGTTCCGCCGCCTCAAGATCCCAGTCCTAGCGTCACTCCGTGGCCTCAAGAACCTAGGTACGTTCGAACCCAGGACTGCACGACCATCCTGCGCGCCTTCATGGACGCCCTTGGCATCGACCAGCCAGAAGTCGGGGATCCACCTCTTTCGGAAGAACGCGTTCGAGAAGCTGGATGATTTGAGGCAGGCGGCAGAGGCAGCATGCGAGACAGCACCCAGGCTTGGCAGTGATCAGCACAGGCCCGACGGGCCCATGCAGCACGACTTCATCTACTCCGAGGGCCTCTACAACCGGCCCGCGTTGCTCTCGTGCGACGCGGAGGGCCTGGCTAGTCAGCCAGGCACGGCCACCACGCGCTGGTCCTCCAGCCCCCCGTGGGCGGCTGCTGGAGGGCCTGCTGGTGCGCGCCGTCAAGTACGCCAGCTCCGCGCCGTGAGCCGGCAAGCTCTTTTCGCATCCAGCTTTGCTTTCTATGCCCGCTTGCTTGCAGTCTTTATTGTATTCGGGTATCACAAGTCACTGCGGGTTTCTAAGGGACAGCCTAGGTCTCGCTCGCCGCACCAGCGTCGTGGCAGCTCGGACCGCGATGCTCGCAGGCCCGATCGCAGCAGGCGGTCTCGTGATGGCCCTTCGGACGACTCTGACGGCGACCTGCCTGCTGATGAGTCAGGTCGCACAACTCAGCCCAGTTTAGAATTTGGTCACAGCACGCTCTTCGTTTGCGTCCCGCAGCGGTCCCTCCAGTGGTTCACTATACAGATCCCACGGCGAGGGCTCCGCGTCTGCGACGTCATAGACTGCGTTCGTAGGGATCACTTCCCAGACCTGCGCGACAAACAAGCAGGACTCTTTGCCTTCGTGGCGCCGCCGCCTGGCTGCGTCGGCCCCGCTACAGGACCTCCTGCCAGCATGCGCTTGCCCAATCACCTTCGCATCTGTGCAGGACCGAAGTTGAGCGATCGATTATTTTCTCTCTGGATCGGGTTTCCCGAACCATCTCGCATGATGGAGGGAGCCGCTGAGTTCCTCTGTCGCTCAAGCGCTCCAGCTGCGCCAGCGGGCCCAGTGCGCGCTCCAGATGCGCCAGGGCCAGGGCCGCCAGGGCCAGGGCCGCCAGCAGGCCCAGTGCAGCACCCGTCCTCCGGTGCAGCAGGCCCAGTGCAGCACCCGTCCTCCAGCGCAGCAGGCCCAGTGCAGCACCCGCCCTCCAGGGACTCCAGTGCGCCTAACTCCCATGCCTCATGGGCCGACGTTTTCCCAGGCTCTGTTTCTGGGGCCACCGCCAAAAGCAGGGGCTCTCCGCCGCCTTTAAAGTCTTCTCCGCGTTTGCCGCTCATACTGCCACCTTTACCCTTGGCCCCCTTGGCACCCTTAATTAACTTAAGTCCCCCAGTGGCTGCCACAGCGGCTTCGGCCCCAGTCTTCTCGGGTCATACGGGCCACGCCGCACACTTTAATTCTCTGCCACAGTTTGCTTGTGAGCCCCCAGCCTCAGGGCCGCCGCCAAGTCAGCAGCCGCCGCCAGAGTCTGCAGAGTCTGCAGTGCCAGAGGAGTCAGGCAGCTCGTCACGCGCGTCTTCTGCCCCGCGCGAGGGCCGCAGGTCAGCCAGGTCACCCAGCCCAGTCAGGACAGTCAGAGTCAAGGGCAGCGGCCAGGGCGGCCAGAGAGATCGAAGTTATCACGTCGCCCGTGCCGAGTATCACCTAGCCATGTGCCGCGGGCCTGGCAGCGATCAGTCGAGCCTCCGCCACCGCGAGGATCCCAGGCAAGATCCCCCGCCCAAGGAGGCAAGTGGAGACAGGGCCCGCAAGTCGCCAGGAGGCTCCCAAGATGACTGGAGGAAGCACGAGGCGCAGATGGCGCCCAGGGCCAGGGCGGCCAGGACTGAGGAGCCTCGGGAGCGTCGCCGCGAGCGAGACCGAAGGCGGCCCTCACCCCCTGCGCGGCGCGTTTCTCGAGGCGCGGCTCGAGAGCGTCGAAGGGAGCCTTACCGCCTCGTCTCGGTCAGCCGTTGCTCGTCGCAGCCTGCCGCTAGGTCTAGGTCTAGGCGCTCGAGGCGCGACGCGTCTCCCCGCGAAGCTCGCCGCCCTGCTGCAGCTGAACGTTCGGCCAGCCGCCCGCTTCTCCGGCGCAGACGCCACCCCCCGACCGACGACAGTGCTGCCGCACAGCCCGAGGAAGAGGCGCCCAAGTCAGCTCCTCAGGAGTCGCCGCCGCAGCCCCTGAAGGCTGAGCCTGAGAAGACCCGTCCTGTTATGCCGCCGCCCGCAACTGTGGAGCCGCCAAAATGCGCGACGTGCCACCAACGACGTTGGCCAGTATCTAGGAGCAACAGTTGCAAATACCATTGCAGCGAGTGCAAGCCTTCCATGCCGACTTGCAGCGACTGTCATAACACCACGTGGGATGGAGTGTGGCGCGGCAGGCGCTTTCTCGCGGCAGGCGTAGGTTTCATGTGCACGGGTTGCTGGATCGCCGATACCATCAGTGACCAGGAGCAGGAATTGTGGCTCAAATGGTGCGCGAAGCGCGCCGAGCAGTATCCTGACGTCTTCGCTGATCCGATGACATTTCTCGAGGAGACGCATCCTTCAGGGACTGCGACTCCTAAGTAGCGCGCCAGCAGCTTCGCCATGCCATGCCCAGTTCGGCGCCCGGGGCCCAGTGTTGCCAGCAGTGTGGCGCCCAGCGATTCCATCAGCGCTCAGCGATGCCAGCAGCGCCGTTTTGGTGCCCAGCAGTTCGTCGGCCCGGGGCCGCAGGTGTGGGCAGCGCCGTAGGGCTTAAGGCTTAGACGACGGACGACGACGACGACGACGACGGACGACGACGACGACGACGGTGACGACGACGACGACGACGACGACGACGACGACGACGACGACGACGACGGACGACGACGGCGACGAGACGACGACGACGCTGCATCCAGAATCTGGAACCTGTCCGCGGTCCTTCCGAGTGCAGGCAGCCACTATCACTACCAGACAGTGCAGCACAGCGCAGCAGCGCAGCAGCGGCGCAGCACAGCGCAGACCCTACCAGACACAGTGCAGACCCTACCAGACAGCACCACGGGCCTGGCACAGCGGGACTCGAGTGACTCCAGGTCAGCTTAGCGCGCCATTTTGGCTGCGGTCTAGGCTGGCTCGCCTTCGCTTTTAAGTGACCGTGGGCCGCCCCAATCGCACTCCCTTTGTGCCGCAGCGGCTGTGCGCCGCAGCGTGAACTTCACGCCAAAACTAAAAAAATGAGCGTCCCATCCATCCACCCATCCCCTTCGGGTCTTCCGTTCCGTTCTGTTCCACTCCCTTCTCCCTCACTCGTCCCACTCTCCTCTCATCCTCTTCTCTCCCTCCTCTCCAGGTCCCCTTCGCGAGCCCCTGGAGGAGGGTATGGAGACTGAGGATGAGGATTCGGATGATGAGGAGGAGGGGGGAGGAGGAGGTGAGGCCAGGCGGCCAGGAGGAGGAGAAGGAAGGCTGGTCTCATCATCGAGACGGGGTAAGAGGAGGAGGGACGGGGGGAGGGAGGGAGAGAGGAGGAGGGAGGGAGGAGGAGGGAGGTTCAGACAGAGCGTCCTCACCCCCCTCCCATCTTTCGTCGGCCCCTATTCTCTTGTCCTGCTCCCTTTGGTATATCATCTCATCTCCGCCCCTTGTCCTACCTACTATTCCAACACCAACTAACACTATTCTATCACAAACTAACACTATATAGTACAATCTCATCCCCTACCCACACGGCTACCCCACCAAACCAAAACACATGATGACGACAACACCGAACCTCATATCTAATACACAACATTCTACTACAAGTTCAGCAGTATTGATTTTGATATCAAATCTGACACAACAATTTCTACTACACAACGTCGAAACCACACAAATCATTCATACATTTCTACTACAAATATCACAACGTCAAACTCAACATGTCTAGACAAGTGTACAACTCCGAAATCTATATGTTTACACACGTATCAACGTCAAACTCAACATGTCTAGACAAGTGTACAACTCCTGAATCGACACAAGTCGCAACAATTTAATGGATCATGGCCAGGCAACATAAGCAGATTCTCGGCGCCACAACCGAAGGGGCTGAAGGGGTATATGGAAGACAAAACACCCCAGACCACCCACGCCCTAAAGGCTTGGTGGGATTCTACTCATGTCCGGGCCCTTGCGGTATCGGTAGCTGGTGGTTTTCCCATTCCTGGGAGGCCTCTTGGGGTGCCGCCGCTGCGCTTCGCGCTCTCCGCCCCCCTGAGAACTTTCTCTAAGGCTCCAATTCAGCTTAGTTCGATGAGAGAGCGGGCTGTTCTCCACTGCGCCCGCAAAACGAAAGTCACGGCGGGCGCCCAGGGGGAATTCGCGTGCATATTTCCCAATTCGTGTGTGTGTGTGTGTGGTGTTTGGCATCCACGGCAGTCGGTACCATTCGCTGCCATTTTCTCGGCGCCGTCCTGGCGTCCCTTCACGGGCCAGGCGGTCTCAGGAGCCAGCAGTCGGCCTTGTGACGGGTGTGACGGGTGTGCCCGATTGGGTTTTGTTCTTTCAGCTGTCCTCAAGGCCAGCGGATCGCCTCTGGAGTCGTGGCCCTCCTACGCCACGTATTAACTGCATGTTGCGCGTCCCGGGCGGGCCGAGGGAGTTTGCCCTCCTCGGGCCAGCGAAGTGCGCTGGGCCGCGCCCGGCATTCGGGTATGCATGCGCCTCACTTTCTCCATCACTATCCATCTCCCCATGACGGCCATGTCGGCGCGGTGCGTGCACCAAGTGCGCTGCTGAATGATTCGCCCAGTAGATCGCATGAGACAGATATCTCTTAGGCGTTGGCACACTCACTAAGTGGGCGGGCACAACATCAGGCCAAGCCAGCTGTTAAAGAACATGTTCGCAAGATGGTTGGTGTCGTTGTCGTTGTCGTCGCCGCTGGTGGTCGTGGTCGTCGTTGTCGTCGTGCCCCCCTTTAACGGTTATTCTAGTACTGCTGGCTAGTATCGTTGCTACCATGTCTACTGCTAGTACCATGCCCGCGCCCGCCCGCATTCCTTTTTTTATTATCGTATCCCAGGAGCTTGGATGCCCACACCATTCATATTTTCACGTGTCCCAGGAGCCCCATCGCGCCGATCGATTGGATGTTGCGTGCTCTTCGAGCGATTCTGGAGGCCTGGAGTGCACGAAGTGTTTGAAGGGCCTGCCGCTTTGAAACTTCCAGACGTTCCTCAGAGGCCCCGGACGCTGACCATCTTTACGTGTCCCAGGAGCTGTGAGGAGCGGATGCCCTTCGGAAGCCCTGCGGAAGCTCTCATCGGGCCTCATGTGTGATATTGTGGGCGCGATGTCTCTCCGTGCTCGGCCGTGCTGGCACCAGGGCAGGGTCGGGGCCGATTGGTCTCTGGCGCGGTCACGGGTAGCGACGCAGCCCGCGCGTCACAGCGATTCAAAGAGACCTCCAGCTTGCGTCATCATCCGAGGCAGCATGATCTATTTGTCTGCCGGGTTTCAACGAACCTAGCCTCCTAGATGGGGTCCGAGTAGATGGGGTCGGAGGATC
The DNA here is from genome assembly GCA_963575745.1 of Prorocentrum cordatum. Lineage (NCBI taxonomy): Eukaryota > Dinophyceae > Prorocentrales > Prorocentraceae > Prorocentrum > Prorocentrum cordatum. The sequence continues at coordinate 63,878 of CAUYUJ010017003.1, forward strand.
GCGCCGCATCGCTGATGCGTCGGCGATGCGGCTCAGGCGGAACCCGATTTTCTCCATGCCGACGTCGCCGATGCGCCGCGGGTACTGCCACTGCATCGGCGATGCGCCGGCGATGCGGCGCGATCCTCCGAGCCAGTCCCACTCGGACCCCATCTGGCAGTCCTCTCAAGCGAAGCTGGCCGCAGGTCAGTGGAGTGCCCTGCCCTCCCTTGCTTCCCAGCTTCGCCCCACCTATCATCGAGAATCAAATAACCCCTTACCCGTAAGAAGTCGGGCACGTCCCTCTACATGAGGAATATTCAAATATTGCCAAACATAGTGTGGCGACGATTTGTCGAGTATATGTTCGTTTATGAAGTTTTCGAGCATTTATTCCCCAACCATCCTGTGGTGTTGGGTACTCGTTTTGAAGAGACAGTGCTCCGCGTTTCCTCTCCTCCTTCTTTCCTCCCTCCTTCCCCGCACCGTACCCATTTCGGCAGACCCCTCACACGTTTCGGGGCCCCCTAGGGAGCCCCACCGAAGGCCCCAGTGGGAAAGTTCGCATGGCAGCCTCGGGCCAGTTCGGCGCACCCCTCACGAGGATCGTGGCCCCATAGGGAGCCCCACCGAAGGCCCCAGTGGGAAAGTTCGCATGGCGGCCTCGGGCAAGTTCGGCGCACCCCTCACGAGGATCGTGGCCCCACAGGGAGCCTCACCGAACGCCCCAGTGGGAAAGTTCGCATGGCGGCCTCGGGCAAGTTCGGCGCACCCCTCACGAGGATCGTGGCCCCATAGGGAGCTCCACCGAAGGCCCCAGTGGGAAAGTTCGCATGGCGGCCTCGGGCAAGTTCGGCGCACCCCTCACGAGGATCTTGGTCCCATAGGGAGCCCCATCGAACATGATAGTCACGACTGCGGTACTCACAGCTGCATATGGTTTGGGCCTTCCGCCAGTTTTTTTTTTTTTTTTTTTTTTTTTTTTTTTTTTTTTTTTTTTTTTTTTTTTTTATTACAATTTTTAATGTTTCGTCCAAAATCCGCTTGTAGGGGGACATGCTCGACCTACGCCCAATAACACACTGACGACGTAGCCGCACGTAGGTCCGCGTCTTCGCACTAATGGGTAAGAAGTCTGCACGGCTCGGTCTGATTCGTCTGCCGCAGAGTCCCCTCTGTCCCTGATGCTCCTGTCCCTCCTCACTTGGGTCCCCTCCCAACTGGGTTAGGGATTCTTTTATTATTGATCACCTCCTCTCAGGCGATCGCAAACATGGATCACGGGGGCGTGGATTAGCGACGGGTCCCGTTTCCATGGGGCAGGCTTCGGCCGCCGAACGAGGCGGCACCGGCCGCATTTTGGGGAGGGCACCAACCCCGATGCATGGATTCGGCGACCGCGCGCCTAGTCCACGGATCGCTAATCCATGCTTGCGCGTCCCCAGTCCTCCCTCTCCCCCCCCCCGGTTTTCCCAGGCCGACGCGCGCGCGCCCCGGGGGCGGGCGGGGGAGGAGCGGCGCGCGGGGAGGGACGCTCGGGGAGAGGCCCCGTCCCTCTTCCCCGCGCAGACGCTGCCCCTCTCTGAAGCGGTGGCGAAGCGTCCTGGCGTGCCTGTAGGCCTGACAGACAATGTTCCTAAGAGCCTTCTGTGGCTTCCACGAAAGGTTCTTAGATCATTTCTGGCTGCGGTCGTTTTGTTTTGAGACACTGGTCTGAGGTTCCAAGAACATTGCCTTTTGTTCTAGAGTATTGTGGGGTTCTAAGAAAATTTCGTAGTAGGCCTTCAGGAATGCCGGGACGGTCGGTTCCTGCTCAACTTTCCTCTCTGTGTGCAGGCTTTGGTCAAGCCTTACGATGTAAGTGCCGGAACTGGAGGTTTTCACGTGTCAGGCTTGGGGATGCGATACTCGTTTGACACTTCGCCAGCGTGTTGGGCAGGCACCGTTTCGGTATTTTCTGGGTGGCCGAGAAACAATCAGGGATGCGGCCCTTACGCGCGATGGAACAATACAAGTCGAACCCTTCTCGGATGGCGTCGTGCCCCCACCCCGTCTCTCGGCGGCGAGCCCGAGGGTGAAGTGAGGCGGGGCGGACCTTCTCAGAAGGCTTGGAAGTCCCCCGGCCTTCTGATGAGGAGTTTTCTGAGCCTTCCCCGTAGACACAGAGAGCATCTCAGAAGGAGCCGCCGGCGCCCTTCTCAGAAGCCCCGCCGCCTTCAGAGAGCTCCTGCTCCTTCTCACTTCCCCCCCGCTCGCCTCCGAGAGGAGGGAGGCGAGAAGGTGAGAAGGAGGAGGAAGAGGAGGAGAGGAGGAAGAGGAGGAGGAGGAGGAGGAGGAGGAGGAGGAGGAAGAGGAGGAGGGGCGGAGCAGGAGGAGGAGAGGAGGAGGAGGAAGGAGGAGGAGGAGGAGGAGGAGGAGGAGGGGGAGGAGGGGGGGGAGGGGGGAGGACGAGGATGAGGAGGCCCTCCACCCCAGTGCCCTCCACCTCTTGCCCCCTCTCCTAGTCCCTGGCCTTCGCCACCTCCTCCTCCTCCCCTCCGCCTCCCCCGCCTCTCCTCCTCCCCCCCTCCTCCTCCTCCTCGGCCTCCTCCTCCGCCTTCTCTTCCTCGCATCCTCCTTCCTCCCTCCTCCTCCCTCCTTCTCCTGCTCCTCCTCCTGCTCGCCTCCTCGCCTCCTCCTCCTCCTCCTCCTCGCCTCCTCCGCCTTCTCCTTCTCTTCCGCCTCCTTCTCCTCCTGCAGGCGCTCGACCGGAACAGTGTCTTGGCGGTTCCGTGGGCCGTTTTTGTTTTGTTTCTTTCTCAGCAGAGGAGGAATGAAGACAAACCGACGGAAAACGGAAGCAAACCGAACATGAAACACATCGTTTGGGTCGAGCCCTTTTCTCTTACTCCTCCTCCTCCTCCTCCTCCTCGTCCTCCTCCTCTTCCTCCTCTTTCTTCTCCTCGTCCTCCTCCTCCTCCTCCTGTTCTTCGTCCTTCTCGTCCTCCTCGTCCTCCTCCTGCTCCTCCTCTTTCTCCTCCTCCTCTTCCTCCTACTCCTTTTCTTCCTCCCGGAGGTTCGAGCTATCCTCCGAGAGCCACGAAGCGTCGCAAAGGGGGGAGGACTATATACTTCATTCGGGCGTGTCCCTCTACAGGAGGAATATTCAAAAATAGTGTCAAAATATTCTGGGGACCATTTTTGAATCAATTTTCAGCAGTTTTGGACTGTTAATCGAGTATTTGTTTTTTTCGCCCAAATCCCCCTGTAGGGGGACAGGCCCGACCTAAGACCATGTACCCCAGGGTCTCCTGTCAGCACTTCTGGGCCACCCTGGCGTCGCCTCTGGCTCCCTCTTCTGGCGCGCTGCTCGCGCCAGCGAGGAGGGCCCACTGCCGATCCGAGCGCTCTGCGCGGACCTCTGAACGTTTGTGCTTATGCTGTGTGTGTTGTTTCTCAAGGCCTCGATTCTCGCGCGCGATGCAATGGCGTACGCGGTCGCACGGATGCGTTCCGCGCGTGGCATATGTGACACAAGCGCCCCACAGCCAAGGGGGCGGAGCCCGAGCCCGCAAAGCCCGTGGAGCCGTGGATGTGGACATGTCTCCGGCGTGCTGCTCGGTGCTGCGCGATGCAGTGCTTTGAGTTTCATCGCGATATCATCCTGAGGCTAAGTCGGGCCTGTCACTTTACAGGCTCTACAGGGGGTATATTCCAAAATAGTTTCATAGCCTGGGGACGATGTTTACAGTCTTTGTGACTATTTGTCCTCCCAAATCCGCCTGTAGGGGGACCTGCCCGATTAATCTTAAGGCTTACGCCACACAGCAGACACCTCGGAGCCTTTGGAATTTGTCCGACTGTGGACTGGAAGCGTCCCGCGATATATCCTCACCGAGTGGCCCGCAGCATTCGCGGCGAAGAAGAACAGCAGGGTGAGGAATGCATTGGAGGCACTCTCACGCCTCCACAGCAGTCTTGGGAGCCTCTTGGGCTGTCTTGGGGGCCTGGTGGGCCGCCTTGGGGCCCTCATGGGCTGTCCTCGGGCCCTTTGGACCATCTTGATACTATGTGGTGGAATCTGACGCGACCAGGATCACTTCTGGGGAAGATGAGTCCGCCAGCTTCATTGAGGAAGACTCGCTCACGGGGGGAGGGGTTTGGGGAGAGGCAGCCATTTCACACGCCGAGGAAGCCACAGGGGCGAACTCTGTTCAGGTTGCTCACGGGGCAAAGGGGTCTTGGGATCCCAACTGCTCCAGCCCCATGCGGAGGAAAAGGACGGAGAGTGGTAGGGGGGGATCGGGTGGAGTGGACAAGGGGGTCGAGGTCGGAGAGGGCTGGAGTTCCTCTCCCTTCTCTCATCCTCCCGCCTCGTCTTCTCCCTTCCGCCTCCCCCATCATCCTCTTCATACCTCATCTTCCGCTCCTCCGCCTCCTCCTCCTCCTCATCCTCCTCGGGGTTGGAGCGGGAGGGGGCGTGAGGAGGAGGAGGTGTGGCCGGGAGAGGGAAGGCCCGTTGCCCGTGCCCAGGTCGCTGCCCGTGCTGAACCTCCTCGGCCACTCCAGCGCCGAGCCGGCCCCCAGGGGGGTGGGGGGGGGCTCCCGCTCGGGTGTTGCCAGAAGTGCCCCTGGCCCGAGGTGCCCCCAGGATCCTCGGGCTGGCCCGGGCGGCCTCCGGGGCGCCCCTCACGAGGCCCAGAGGGGCCCCAGGGGCTCCGGAGTGGAGCGAGAAGCTGGGGGCACCTCGGGCCAGGGGGCACCTTGGGCAACACCCGACCCGCGAGGGAGGAGGGAGGGAGGCCGCGAGACGGGGAGAAGCTGAGCAGCGGGGTGCGCTCGCGCCTCCTCCCCCTCCCCGTCTCGTGCCTTCCCGCTTGCCGTCGGTGTGCTCGGCTGCTCCGGCCGCGGGTGCGTGGCGGAGAATCGACCTGGAGCTTCAACGGCAAGACCTCATCGTGTTGTCCGCAGTCGGAGAGGGGAGCTGCGTGCACGGGCGACACCTTGGGTTATCGGCACGAGCGAAATGGGTACGGAAAGAATGGGTACAATGCCCAACAGCAGTTCCTGTTCAGTTTGTACAGGACTCGCTGTCCGCGCCGCCGTGGCCTGTGTCCATTTGAGACAGAAGGCCGCCTGCCCAACAGCGGCCGCTCTTGGTTTTTGTGGGAAACATTTGTTGTTGGGCATTGTGCCAATTTTTTCCGTACTTGTTTCGGGCGTCCAAGGGTTATGATGTTCCAACCTTTTCTAGCTTTGATCGCCAGAAAGAATTCTTCACGCTTCGCGTATCCCCACCAGCCCATCTCAAAACAGCAACTCTTGCGAACCATGCCGGCAGTCGTGTTTTTCAGGCGTGTGTCCGCTTGCCCCCGCATTTCCTCCTTCCTCCCGCCTCCTTGTACATTCTCCTTGTGGTGGGAGCGGGAGAAGGACGAGGCGGAGGAGGAGGGAGAGAAAGCGGTGGGAGACAAGAGGGATTTAGCGGAGACGACGACCACAGCGATGATCCTAACAACGACGACGCACCCGACGACGACGACGAAATCGACCGCAACGACGACGACGACCACAACCGCGACGACGACGACGACGACGTCGACGACGACGACGACGACGAAGGCGGCGACGACGACGACGACGACGACGACGACGACGACGACGACGACGACGACGACTGGTGGGAGTCGTTGGGGCCCCTCGTGGTGTGAGTCGTTCGGCCCCATCGTCCTTGTGTGAGTCCTTCGGGCCCCTCTTCCTGGTGTGAGTCGTTCGGGCTCCTCGTGGTGTGAGTCGTTCGGGCCCCTCGTCCTGGTGTGAGCCGTTCGGGCTTCTCGTGGTTCGAGTCGTTCGGGCCTCTCGTCCTGGTGTGAGTCGTTCGGGCCCTTCTTCCTGGTGTGAGTCGTTCGGGCTCTTCGTGGTGTGAGTCGTTCGGGCTCTTCGTCCTGGTGTGAGTCGTTCGGGCTTCTCGTGGTGTGAGTTGTTCGGGCCCCTCGTCCTGGTGTGAGTCGTTCGGGCCCCTCCTCCTGGTGTGACTCGTTCGGGCTCCTCGTGGTGTGAGTCGTTCGGGGCCCTCGTCGTGGTGTGAGTCGTTCGGGCTCCTCGTGGTGTGAGTCGTTCGGGCGCCTCGTCCTGGTGTGAGTCGTTCGGGCCCCTCCTTCTGGTGTGAGTCGTTCGGGCTCTTCGTGGTGTGAGTCGTTCGGGCCCCTCGTCCTGGTGTGAGTCGTTCGGGCTCCTCGTGGTGTGAGGCGTTCGGGCACCTCGTCCTGGTGCGAGTCGTTCGGGCCCCTCGTAGTAGTAGTAGTAGTAGTAGTAGTAGTAGTAGTAGTAGTAGTAGTAGTAGTAGTAGTAGTAGTAGTAGTAGTAGTAGTAGTAGTAGTAGTAGTAGTAGTAGTAGTAGTAGTAGTAGTAGTAGTAGTAGTAGTAGTAGTAGTAGTAGTAGTAGTAGTAGTAGTAGTAGTAGTAGTATTAGTAGTAGTTAGTAGTAGTAGTAGTAGTAGTAGTAGTAGTAGTAGTAGTAGTAGTAGTAGTAGTAGTAGTAGTAGTTAGTAGTAGTAGTAGTAGTAGTCGTAGTAGTAGTAGTAGTAGTAGTAGTAGTAGTAGTAGTAGTAGTAGTAGTAGTAGTAGTAGTAGTAGTAGTAGTAGTAGTAGTAGTAGTAGTAGTAGTAGTAGTAGTAGTAGTAGTAGTAGTCAGTAGTAGTAGTATAGTAGTAGTAGTAGTAGTAGTAGTAGTAGTAGTAGTAGTAGTAGTAGTAGTAGTAGTAGTAGTAGTAGTAGTAGTAGTAGTAGTAGAGTCGTCGTAGTAGTAGTAGTAGTAGTAGTAGTAGTAGTAGTAGTAGTCGTAGTCGTAGTAGTAGTAGTAGTAGTCGTAGTAGTAGTAGTAGTAGTAGTAGTAGTAGTAGTAGTAGTAGTAGTAGTAGTAGTAGTAGTAGTAGTAGTCTTTAAGGAGCCTCTTGGAGGCCTTTTGGGGCGTCTTGGGGGCCTCTTGGCGGCCCCAGGGGCTTCTAGGAGCGTCTTGGGTGCCTTGGGGGAGCCTCTTCGGGCCTCTTGGGAGCCTCTTGGAGGCCGTTTGGGGCGTCTTGGGGGCCTCTTGGCGGCTCCAGGGGCTTCCAGGAGCGTCTTGGGTGCCTCGGGGGAGCCTCTTGGGGCCTCTTGGGGGCCTCTTGGAGGCATCTTGGGGGCCTCTTGGAGGCCTCTTGGGGCCTCTTGGGGCTCTTTGGGAGGGGTCTGGGAGGTATCTGGGGGCCATCTTTCGGGCGATCGATCACAGCTGGGGCGAGCACTTTTCTCCCTCCCCCCGTCGGGGCCAGAATCCTCGTGAGGGGTGTCGAATTTTAGCCCTCCCAGGGATAGAAAAAGGACCCTCTGACCACCCGCGAAACCCCCTCTCCAGGTCCAGGGGTAGGGGGTAGGGGGAGGGGTAAACCCCTCCCCGAAGGGGAAGAAGGGGGGTTGAGAACAGAGAGAGCTCGCTAAACCACTCACGCCCAAAGGGCTGGTGGGATTTCGAGCACCAGGAAAGTACCGAAGTTTGAGGGCTTTCGCCTGTCGGGTCCTGGGGGGCGATACCTCCGTTCGACACTTTTTCGATACTTTTCTGGGTGCTCGAAATTACTTCTGGGACTTGGTCGTCAAGTGCGATGGGAGCAACATAAATCTGGGGACCAGCACTGCGCGCCTCCTCGCACTGGAGACGCTGGGGCCGAGCTGGGCCGGAGTCGCATGCCCTGCTGCGCACCTGGGCCGCAGGGGGAACCCTCAGGTCCTGGCGGCTGCGCGGCAGAGCCCCCGTGCCACGCTGCAGCGGCGCAGTGCTCGAGTAGGGGGACGGACCACTATAGTGGAGGCCCATGCCAAGAAACACCCTGCTTGCCTCCAGGGTGCCCTGTGTTTCTTGGGTTTTGATGGTTTTGCTATGACAAGAGTGGCGTTCCCACACCAGAAACCAATGGACGTCGTGGAGTCTCAGGGTTGGGTTTCTTGTGCAAGGTTTCTTGTGGTCGGGCCTCCACTGTATGCCACGCTGCAGCGGGGCAGTGCTCGAGTAGGGGAACCACTACAGCATTGCTCTACCCCAGACATGGGATTTTTCGGCGAAGCCCCCGAGTATGCGACGTCCTTTTCGGTAGATTCGACGAGGGAATCCGGGCCGGGGGAGATCGATCCTGTACGGCAGGTTCGCGTCGTGTCGACCGGCGGCGACCCCAGCGCGTGCGTTTGAGGTTGAACTCCGCCTGTGCCCCAGAATCGGCCCCTCCTTGAACGATCCGGCCTTTTTGGAAGGACCGCTCGTGCAAGTTTGAACGATGCCCGCGGTGTCAGGGAACATCGCCAGGGTCGACACGACACGATCTTTGAGGAGGGGAAAAAACACACATGCACAATGAATCGTCGATCCCGAGGAGAAGATGGGAACTTATGGGCAGTGGGGGGGCAGGCAGAAACCCCAGAACATCTGGGAACATGTGGGGAATCCCGTGAGTTGTGTGCCTTTGTTTGTGTGTCCCAGGGCCCCTTCAAGCCTGTCGCAGTCCATCGGCGTGCAGAGGGCGTGGCGCATGGCCGCGCGGCCCCAGGGCGCTGCGCTGCGGCGGCCGCCGGCCGCCGATCCCACTGGGCGCGCCGGCCCCCGGCGGGGCGCGGCGGGCGGTGCGGCGCGGGTTAAGTCCCAAGCAGTGGCCTGGCTCGCCTATAGGCCCACCAAGGAATGATCTAAGATCCTTTTGCGGTTTCCACGAACTGTTCTCAGAACGTTTATGGCTGGGACGGGTTTTGTTTTAGCACATCGGGCTTCTGTCCTAAGAAATTGTTTTTGTCGGCGGTGGACAGAACCCCCAACAGTGACACGTCGATTAGTGAATTGTCCGTTTTCGGTTCTCGAGATGGCGCCGTGGCCGTTATTTCCCAGGCTTGCGCCCGCCAGGTTTGGGCCTCAGGTCGTTTTCACTAAACCACGTTTTGCCAAAGGGGGGTCTGTCCATCCCCGATCTTGTTCTCAGAACATGTGTTGGGTTCTAAGACGAATTTCGTGGCAGGCCTATAGGCATGCCGGGACGCTCGGCACAGACACGGGGAGGGGAGGGGAGCAGAGGGCGAGGGAGGGCTCGTCTTCGTCCTCCTCGTCCTCGTCGTCGGCGTCGCCCTCGTCCTCAGGCCCCCTTGCGTCGTCCTCGTCCTCCACGTCCTCGTCGTCGTCGTTGTCGTCCTCCTCGTCCTCCTCGTCCTCCTCGTCCTCGTCCTCGTCCACCTCGTCGTTGTCGTCCTCCTCCTCGTCTTTCTCCTCGTCCTGATCTTTTCGCAACCTGAGCCTCAGGAGGTCAGGGCCCCAGCCCCGGGACCGATTTTTAGTTCCGGGCAGCTTTGTTGACGGTCCTGGGGCCCGGAGAGGGCCCCTGGAAGGCGAGAACGAACCAAATACGCCCCGTCGCGTCTCTTTCCTCCCCCTCGTTCTCCTCTTCGTCGTCCTCCTCGTCGTTGGCCTCATCTCTAGGCCTCGCAGATGGAGTCCGAGTAGATGGTGTCGGAGGATCGCGCCGCATGGCCGATGCATCCGCGATGCGGCTTCATGTTGAGCTCGACTTTCTCGTCGCCGTCGCCATTTCATCGCCGGTACATCGGCGATGCATCGCCAATGCATCGCCGACCCGGTGCGGCCCTCCGACCCCACTTGCTCGGACCCCATCTGGGAGTCTTCTGGTCCCGCGGCGGACAGGTCACGCCGGCGGACGCCACGCTGATGTGCTGGGGCGGCCTGCGCGGTGCCGTGGGGCTAGCGCTGGCCATACAGGCTGGGCGGGGGAGGGGGGTGAGAGTCAGGGGCCTTGTTTCCTGGGCCAATTTTCCACCACCACTACCATTGGTAGGACGGGGGGGACGGGCGGCTGGGTAGCTCGTCGTCGTCGTCGTCCTCCTCCTCCTCCTCCTCCTCCTCCTCCTCCTCCTCCTCCTCCTCCTCCCCCTTCTCTTATGCACTTGCACAATCTGAATACTACTGTCCCCTCTCCCCTGGTGACGTCCGGAAAATGTTCGCCCCCCCTCCGCGTATTGTTTTTTTGCACACAGTGTTCCCGGGTGACGGGTTTTCGTTTGGTTCTTCGTCGAAATGCTGCTCTCGCTGAAGCGCTGGCCTCATATTCGGGCTACCGCTCGTCCCGAATCATGATCCCGCTTCAGCGCTGGCGTCATTTCCGCGCTTCCACTCGTTCCGAATCGTGGCCTCGCTGCAGCCTTGGCGTCATTATTTCCAGCGCCATGCCACGGCATGGTTTTCGGTCCTTCCAAACAGGTCCCCAAATCTAGAAGATGCCCTTCGAAACAACCATCGGAAGTGATTAGACATTCGGTGCCGATTCGTTGATTCAGTGGGCCGCAGAAGCCCCACTTTGGGGCGTCGCCACGCCATGCTATGTCAGGCTACGCGTTTTCCGAATCGTGCTCCCGCTGCAGCGCTGGCATCATTTCCGCGTTTCCGCTCGTTCCGAATCGTGCTCTCGCTGCAGCGTTGGCGTCATGATTTCCAGCGCCTTGCCACGGCATGGTTTTCGATCCTACCAAATAGGGCCCAACATCCAAAACCTGTCCCCCCGAAACAGCCATCGGACATGATCACACATTCGGTGCCGATTTGTTGATTGGAGAGGCCTGACGGCCGGTGCCGCCGACCCTGATCGAAAGGGCTAGGAGTGGGGGGAGGAAGCGGAGGATAAGGAGGAGGAGGAGAAGGAGGAGGAGGAGCAGGAGGAGGAGGAGGATGAGGAGAAGGAGGAGGAGGAGAAGGAGGAGGAGGAGGAGGAGGAGGAGGAGGAGGAAGTGCATCCTTTGTGTGCCCGCTCGAAGAAAGTGCGCCCCGGGAGTGTGATATTCTGACTTGGGACGTGCTCCCGGAAGAGGAAGAAGTGCATCTCGGGCGTGCCCGCGGCTCGAGGAAAATGCGCCCTAGGGGGGTGGTATTTTGACTCGGGGCCCGCTCCCGGGACGCCTCTGCGGGAGGAGGAGGAGGAGGAGGAGGAGGAGGAGGAGGAGGAGAAGGAGGAGGAGGAGGAGGAGGAGGAGGAGGAGAGGAGAGGAGGAGGAGGAGGGAGGAGGAGGAGGACCAGGAGGAGGAGGAGGAAGTGCATCCCGTGCGTGCCCGCTCGAGGAAAGTGCGCCCCGGCGGGCGTCGTGTCTGCCCCCCCGCCCCCCCCCCCCTCCCCCCCCCCTGCGGGGGAGGGATCAAAGGGAAGGGGCTTCCCTTTCGACTCCACGTACGCTCGTTTAATTACGACGAGTCCCTCGCTTTGGGAAGGAGAACGGAGACGACGGAGACGACGAGTCGAACGGAAGAAGCCCCTCACACGCCGACAGGGTCGGCGGATTTTTTTGGCCGCAGACCCGCCCCCACTTTGGACGTCGCCAGGGGGAGGATTGGGGGGGAGGAGGAGGAGGGAGGAGGAGGAGGAGGTGGAGGAGAGGAGAGGAGGAGGAGGAGGAGGAGGAGGAGGAGGAGGAGGAGGAGGAGGAGGAGGAGGAGGAGGAGGAGGAGGAGGAGCAGGAGGAGGAGGAGGAGAAGGAGGAAAAGGAGGAGAGGAGAAGGAGCAGTCTGGCATCGTCGGGGGGGACGAGGCTCAAATGAGGGATGCGTCGGCCCCCAATCGTCCATCGATCGCCGACGGGGGGCCCGATGGCCCACCCCGCCCAGGAACGTTCGGTTTCGCTGCTGGGGGCCTGTTGCTGAGAGCAAGCCCCCCCTAGATTTCCCCCTCAGGGCGAGGGAGGAAAGGAGCATTCAAGCAGAACGAACGACATGAACATAAAACTCCCGGACGTCCGCGCGGATCTGCGCAATCGGCGCGGAGCCTCTCCTGGCGTTACTCCTGGCGCGCTCCGCGCGTCTGGAAGGGACCCTCCGGGCGGGATGTCCAGCCCACATCCAGGATGTCCGCGCGGACATCCGGATGCCTGTTCTTTCCTCGTCTGATGCTCCTTCCCTGCCTCCCTCCCTCCTTCCCGTCCCTCCCTCCCTCCCGCCCCACTCCCTCCCTTCCTCCCCTCCCTCCCTTCCTTCCCTCCTCCCTTTCCTCCTCTGATGCTCCTTCCCTCCCTTCCTCCCTCCTTCCCGCCCCACTCCTCCCCCCTCGCGCCAGCCGCGTGCACCCGTGGCGCGCGGGGGACACGCCGGGGCAGTCCTCGCGCCAGCCTCCTTGCGCAGAGAGTAAGTGCGTGCCGGGGGCCCGAGGGGGAGGGGGAAGGGAGCATTCGCCGTTCGCTGTGCCTCCGTCGCCTCCACCGTGTTCCTCGTCTCCCTCTCTCTGCTGCACATGCTTTGCTGCGGCTTCCCAGTCTGATTGATGGCTGCCCTGGGCGAACGTCCAGGTTCCAGTCACGGCGAGACAGATCAGCGGTCAGCCTCGAGCTCCGAGGGGGAGCGGGTGCGTGTGCCAGGTGAGCATCGAGCGGGCGGACGGAATGCTGAGCGAGATCCAGGCCGTGGGCGCCAGCGGTCGATGTCATTTGGTGGAGAGGGTGCGGATGCGTGTTCGGGTGACGATTAGTGTGTATGTTGATGGATGCGATGCCGATGTGATGATGCTGATTGATGCAGGACGGGGAGGAGGGGGGAACGGTGAAGGAATGAGGGCTGGCTAGGGAACGAGAGGACGTGAGGGGAGGAGGCGAATGAAGGTGAAGAGGGCCTGGGAGTGGAGGTGAGGCAGCACGACTTCGATGCATCGTCCATGTTTTCCGTCTGAAGGGGGCGCGTCATCATGGATCTCATGGTGTGCTCAAGCATGTTGTTCTTGCTCTGGTGCAGATCCCCCGCATCCTTGCACTGCAAGGGTCGGCCCGTCGCCGCTGCTGGCGCTTCCGTTCTGTCGCAAGGTGTGCGAGAACCCGTGTGGCGTGCCCCCGCGTGACGCATCCGCAGTGGCCAGAGTTGTGTGTTTGCTGGCCTTCGCATTCGGCTTTCCAGAACCATTCGTGTGGACCACACTCGGTCGTCCTATTTCTCATTTGGCGTTTTGAGACCCATCCTGAAAATATGCATCAATCGTCTTGCCCAGGCAGCAAACCTGGTTGAGTGAGACGTCTTGGCCCAGACCTTTCTGACCTAGCACCCAGCCAGCGCAGCTGCGTCTTCCCCCCTTCCGTTCTCACACCTCACACGGGTACCTTGTGAATGATGGCCCCCAAGGTATTCACCACGTGGCCCATCTCGCTCAGGGTATGGAGGAGGAGGAGGAGGAGGAGGAGGAGGAGGAGGAGGAGGAGGAGGAGGAGGAGGAGGAGGAGGAGGAGGATTCACTGAGGGCACTCTCATCGCAACCAGTCTGCTGGCAGGTGTGCCCACAGCCGGATCGGGAGAGCACTTCGCGGCGTCCTGGGGCAGAGGTGCGCGCCTGCCTCTCACCCAGTGGCAATTGTTCGGGAGGGGAAAAATGGCACAGACACAATTCATCGCCGACTCCCAGGAGAAGATATGGGAAGTGGGGGGGAAGATATGGGAAGATATGGGAAGTGGGGGGGAAGACGAGCACCCAGAACCTGCTAGGAACATGTGGGGACTCCCGGGATTCGTGTGAACCTTTTTGTGTGTCCCTTCGCTCCTTTCGATATGGCTACCTCCGCAGCACGGGGCCCGGGGCTCCGAGGCCACCTCCTGCGAAGGCACCACGACCTCGAGCGGCGCACCTGGGCGCTCCGGCCGCCCGGCATCGGGAACTCATTGTGGGCGACCAGTCCGTCTCCTATTTTCGGGGGTGGTCAGGCCTCCTAACAGTGACACGTCGATTAGTGAATTGTCCGTTTCGGTTCTCGAGAGGGCGCCGCGGCCGTTACTTTCCAGGCTTGCGCCCACCAGGTTTGGGCCCGAGGTCGTTTTCACTGAACCACTTCTCTTCTAAAGGGAGGTCTGTCCATCCCCGAGATCTGTTAATCAGTGCGCGAATGGCTTCTCGACAAGCTTGCTGTTCCGACACTCATTCCATCTGCCTTGGTAGACCGTCATCATGACTGGGCGGTCTTCGAGTTGACGTCGGAGAGGTGCGGCGCGTCGTCCAGTTTCTTTGCCTGGATAGGCATCAGCTGGCTCTTGACAAAGGGCTGCTCCAGTCTGTACCCAACGAATGTGTCGGGAAGCGTCCTGCACCCGATGACAAGCTGTCCTAGTTCTACCCCGACGCTCTACCCGACGCCCAGCCCGCCTCCATGTATGTTGGGTTTCTCTGGGACTTTGAGTACCTGTCCTCCTCCTCCTCCTCCTCCTCCTCCTCCTCTTGAGCTGCTCAGTCCAAGCCTGTGCACCGCTGATGGTATACGAGGGATTGTTGCCGACGAGTTTGTCGCAGCGAGTCCTGGCAAGAGCCACGCGTGCTCCTGCCGACCCGCCCACGCGTCCCTCTGGACGCTCGGCCTCCTTGCTTGCTTGCTTGCTTTCTGTTCCTCCACGGATTCGTTCGGATCCCCCCCCCTACGACTCCTCCTCTCTTATCTCGGTCCTCCTCCTCCTCCACCTCCTCCTCCTCCTCCTCCTCCTCCTCCTCCTACATCGCCCCCTCATGTCCCTCACCCCTCCCCAGCGGTTCCATCTCCGTGGCGCGCCCAAGCGCGCTGTCCATGTCACCCTTCCGCCGAGGGGCGCCCCCCCCCCCCCCCCCCCCCAGAGGGCCAGCGCGTGTTGTTCTACGTGGGCGGCATCGCGCTGATGACGCTGGTGGTGCCCCTTGTAGGAGGAGATTGAGGATCGGCCGCAAGCCCGGGGTGCAGCGAGAAGAGGCGGACCTTTTCAGAATCGGGGGGGGCAAAGAGGGGGGTGATGACTAGGGGGGGGTGGATATCATGGCGGGGGTCATGATATCCCCTGATCTCATGGCGCCTTTTTTTATTTGATTGCGTTCCTGCCCCCCCCCCCTCAGCCGCGCACGTGCCGCCTGCCATGATTTGCCCCCCCCCCCCCCCTCTTGGGCACCCCCCTCTTGGCCGCCCCCGACAGAAGGCTCGAAAGCCCCCCAGCCTTCTGCGAAGTTCCCTATAGGGAGACACGGAAACCCTTTCGCAGGGCCGGAGGCCTTCTGCGGAGCCCCGCCGCCCTCCGAGAGAGGGCCTCCTCTTCTTCTCGCTCCTCCCCACCCAGGGCTCGCCGCCGACACACGGGAGACGGAGGAGGAGCGAGCAGGAGCCGAAGGAGAAGCGTTTGCATGAGCACAATGTTCCAGAGGCCTGCGCGCGGGTTGCTCGGATCGGCGGTGGGCCCACCCGGCGGCGCCTCTGGCGCCGCCCCCCACCCGCTCCGCCCCACCCGAGGAATGCGGGAAATGCGCGCTGAGCTTCCGCAGTCTTCGTGCTTACTCACAGGAGCAAGAGGTCATGAGAATGAGACCTTCCAGGGTTTCCAGGGTTTACAGGATTTCCCTGATGCCCTAATGTTCCACACGGGCTGCAGAAACGGGGGTCGCTAGACACTCTGGACATTCTGGAGCGTGTCCCGAGCCACTCATTGTCATGAGAGAGTTCCGGTCCTATCTATGCCGCTCTGTGTTCTGAAAAAGAGTTGGTGTTTTTTTTTGTCGGAAGCGCGGAAAGGTGCAGAGAGGGGGCCGCTGAATGGCACTGTGCACCCCCCCCCTTCCGCCAGGGTGTCAGTGACAAATCCCGAATCAGACATGGGATGAATCCAATATGAAACATGTGGTAGTCGCAGATTGCACCGAGCGAGACGGGTGGTGGAATGCCCATCGATGGTTCGCGTCCTTCCTTCTGTCCTCCCCGCCCTCTCCTAAACAGTTGCGCTGGAAACAACATGGGATGAATACATTACCTCCGAAACTGCCAGTTTTTGAACCCCGCCCCGAACTGGAAGGCAGGCTTGGGCAAGGGGGCGCGCGCGCGCAAACGCGCAAACATGCGCACACGCGCACACTTGCCGCCAAGCGGCAGAGGAAGCGGATGATGATGACGATGATGAATGATGATGATGATGATGATGATGATGATGATGATGATGATGATGATGATGATGATGATGATGGTGATGGTGATGGTGATAATGATGATGATGATGATGATGATGATGATGATGATGATGATGATGATGATGCTGATGCTGATGCTGATGATGATGATGAGTATCATAATCACGATGATAATGAGGATGGTGATGATGTTGATGATTATGCTGCTGCTGCTGATGCTGATGATGTTGCTGCTTATGATGCTGATACTCACGATGATATTAATGCTGATCATGATGCTGATGATGTTCATGATGATGACGATGATGACGATGACGTTGATGATGATACTGATGATGGTGATCATGCTGATGATGTTGATGATGTTGATGCTGATGCTGATGATAATGATGATGATGATGATGATGATGATAATAATAATGATGCTGCTGCTGATGATGATGATGATGATGATGGTGATGGCGATGGTGATGATGGCGATCTGCTGATGATGATGAGGATGAGAATGACGCTGCTGCTGCTGATGCTGATGCTGACGATGCTGATGATGATGGTTATTCTGATGCTGGTGATGGTGATGCTGATGCCGGTGATGATGATGCTGATGCTGATGCTGCTGATGATGATAGATGATGTTGATGATGCTGATGCTGCTGATGATTATGATGATTATGATGATGATGATGATGATGATGATGATGATGATGATGATGATGGTGATGGTGATGGTGATGGTGATGGTGATGGTGATGGTGATGGTGATGGTGATGGTGATGGTGATGGTGATGGTGATGATTCTGATGATGATGATGAAGCTGATGATGCTGATCAGGAGGAGGAGGAGGAGAAGGAGGAGGAGGAGGAGGAGGAGGATCAGGGTGAACGGGGATGAAGACGCAGGGGGTGAGGGAGCGGCGAGGGGGGCAGGACGCGGTAGAGCCCAAGCACGCCCGCGAGGCATTGCTCACTCAAGAGGCTCAGTTGCGTCAACCCGCCGACCCCCAGAAGAGCAGAGGTGCGGCTTCCGATGACGTGTACAGGGTCCAGCTTGACTAAGGAACACTTACTTTTCAAAACGGGCTCGGTCGTTCCTTTGGTTTGCATGCGTTCCGCTACCTTTTTGGCGGCGAGCCTCCTTATTTATCGTTCCTTAGGTCAGGCCGAATCCGGTAGTTGCGTCACTCCGCCGACTCCCAGACGAGCAGATGTGCGGCTCCCGATGACGTGTATGTTGTCGGTCGGTTCCCATGTTGTTGCCTGATTGTGGTGGGCCTCCTTGTCGAGTCGTCCTCGTCCTTCTCCGTGCCTGCGGGCCTGGCTTGAGTCAGGAGGGGAAAGAACACACAGACACAATCAATTGTCGATTCCAAGGAAAATATTGGAAAATATGGGAAGTGGGGGGAAGACACACATCCAGAACATCTGAGCACATATTTGGAATCTTCATATTTGTGTGTATTTATTTGTGTGTTCTTGGGCCCCTTCATTGAGGAGACGAGTGGAACATGAGGTGCACAGCCTCCGCACACCTGCCATGTATCTACTGTTATGTCGGGCCCGTCCCTCTACAGGAGGAGTACTCAAACATAATCAGAACACATGCTTTGTTTTTCAGCCACTATTTTGCGCATTCTTCGACTATGTATAATTTATCGCCCACGACATCCCAGCGAACACGGTAGAGGCCGATGACCCACAACCCAGGCACGGTGGCGGGATAGGCCGAAGGTCATTGATTTAGGTCGGGCATGTCCCCTTCTCGGGGGCATCTTGGGGGCCGTCTCGAGGCCTCTCGGGGGCCGCCTTCGGGACCTCTTGGGGCGTTTTTGGGGCCTCACTGGCGTCTCTTTGGGGCCTCTTACTGTCTCCTTTGCCTCGAAGGCTTCTTGTGCCGTCTTGGGGCACTCCTGCGCGTCCTGGACCGCTCGTGTGGCGATTCGCGGCCCTCTTGGACCGTCCGAGGGGGCCTCCCAGGGTGCTCTTGGGCCTTCTTGGGGCCCTCCTGGGCCCAAACCAGTCACGCGACAAGCCGCGACGGGCCCCAGGAGGCACTCGCCAAGCCCTCAAAGACTGGCAATTCAGGGTCTGGTCCCTCTAACGTTTGCTCAGGATTGAGGGTCGATGGTCCAGAAGATCGACCAAGGGAGCTCGGGACACTCCTACTCGTTCCTCAAGGGCGCGGTGGTGGATTATCTATGCCATCATAGGTGCAGTGTTTCCAGCCTTCCCGATCCTCTAAACTCATTGCGTTCACGGTGCTGGTTCGCGCAGAGGGGAGGAGGATAAACAGTTCGAATGAGGTTATGCATGCGTCTATATATATGTATATATCTACACATGTTTGTACGTGTCAGGGGTTTTGTTGTTCATGCTGCTCGATGTTATAGCACGTATCCGAGGCCCCTGGGGCCGCATGCCTGACGGGGGCGTGCTCGGTCGAATTCATCTGACCAGGGCGTGCTCGGCAGGACGGGGAGGGATGACGACGACGGCGAGGACGAGGACAAACTGGCGGTGGAGAAGGACGGACGGGGAAGGCGGCACGACGGGCTTACTGCTGCCTGCCGCTGGCCCCCCCGTGTCCTCGCGGGTGGGTCCCGCGTCCAACGGTTCCCGCGTGGCCCTTTGAATCCATCCCGCGGCTGGCAGATCCATCCCCAACATTCAAGACGCCATCTGCACAGTTCGGCAGTACAGCGCGTAGCCGCTTGACTGCGAAGAGAAGGTGTATGATCGCGATGTTGGTAGTGGTGCTGATATCTAGACGAAAACGTCGAAGTGTGAATAGATAGATCAGGAGAGGGTTACGGGAAGTACAAGGACGCTACCACACATGGTGAAGTGCAGGGAGGTGGCGTCTGATGTGATGACGATGGGCAGAAGGCGATGTCGGTCGAACTGTCTACATTGACCTGTAGCCCTACTCCTGCTCATACTGTAGTTTTCCTTACACCTTTTCAAGGTGAATGCTACTTCCTGCCCCATGCTGGTCAAGTTCCTGAAGCTGAATCGGCCATCTGGCACGAAGCAGATGATGATGCTCACTGGGTCAGAGCCCGAATTCCTAAGGAGGAGTTGAACTGTATCCCCACCGCTATCTCCGCGTGAGGGGGGAGGAGGGAGGAGGACTGGAGACATGGAAGGAGTGGAGGATAGAGGGTGGAGGATCACGCGGAGGCAATCGAGGGAATGAGAGGGATGGAAACGCCGGTGGCAGGTGCGAGGAGGAAGACAGGGAGGGATTAGGCAGGTGGCACCGGGGAAGAGGCAGTGACGCTTTGGGATCCAGCTTTTCAAAACACTTGGCAAGTTGATGAATAGGCGCGTCTTGGGACGACAACGTGTACGGGGTAAAGCTGGAGGAGGGAGGAGGTGGCTGGGAGGGGTGATGTTGCAGAAGTGGGCAGCAACATTTTATACCATTGTCAGAACCCGCCTTCGGATCCAACGGAGCCTAGAAGTGAGTGCTCATGCCGACTGTAGTGGTCTGATCGCAGGCGCGATTTCGAGAGTTCGCGTGCGTGGGATGGACGACCCCAGAGGATCCTGACGTGTCTCTCGCACCGTCTAATCAGTGCCCCACGCAGAGATAGAATACGAGCAATGTCGAGGCGCGTCGATGTGCTGATGTTGCAGAGGGCCCCAGAGAATGTGCTCCCTGCCGAGGCTGACCCATGGGGCCGAAAGCTTCGCACAGCCCAGATCGCCAGACAATGTACAGGTTGCAGTTGCTGGCGAGATCGCTTCCACTGCCAGCGCCACTTCCAGAGCTCAGCGCTGGCCCAAGCCTTGGCCAGGATTGCAGCCCCTGCCTGCCCTGCCCATGTGCCCGAAGGGTGCGGCGATCGATTTCTCGACGTCTCGCGTAGCCTCATCGACCCATGCCAAAACAAGACGATGCCCAGGCGAGCTGCCCTGATCAGGGATGTGGTGGGGCATGCAGTGGATTCCAGGGCCGGGGAAGCCGTCATACCCCAAGAGTAGGAGAATGGAGGAGGAGCCCGAGGCGGAGGAGGACGAGGGGGATGAGGGCTCAGGGGGGAGGGATCACTCTGTCGGGTGCGTGCCCAAAGTAGGCGGTAAACAAACTCTTGACGCCTCGCGTGTCCACACCACCCCGTCCTCCTTCCTCGGTTTCGTTTTTATGCTTCTGTTCGGTCTGGCGCATCCCGCCCCCGCAGTGAGCACTTTGAATGGAAACGGGGGGCTCCGACCAGCGTTCGTAGAGAGAGAGAGAGAGAGAGAGAGAGAGAGCTTCCCGCGCTTTGCAAGCTGGCTTGCGAGACCTTTGTCAGGTTGCTGCGCTCTCGCCTCCTCAGCCACAAATCGGTTCCCTGGCGAGCTGTCGTCGGAAGTGTGAAGGGTGAGCGCTAGCGAGACCAAGGCTGAGCTCGGCCCGAGCAGCCTCCAGCCGTAGTGGCTCCCAGGAATCTACTTGGGAGCCTCTTCGAAAGTCTCGGATCAGCTTGCTGGGGCTATCCGGGGGTAGTTTTGGGAGCCTTGTGTTAAGTCGGGCGTGTCCCTCTACAGGAGGAATGTTCAATAATTGTCAAAAGGTCTGGGGACGATTTTTTGATTCTTCTTTAAATGTGTTTGAATATTGCGAAGGCCTTACGGCCGGTGCCGCCCACCCCGAGATTGGGGATGACGGCGCGGAGCATGGGGAGGAAGATGAGGAGGGGGACAGGAGGAAGAGGCAGATGAGGAGGGGTACGAGCACATGGGGGGAATGAATAGGAAGAGAGTGAGGCGAGCAGGGTCGCGGGGGGGCACGAAGGAAAGGCAGTGGCGAGTAAAGCGTGGCGATCATGAGGAGAAGAAGGAGATAATGGCGATGATGTTCACGATGTTGACGACCACGCCGGTTGCGTATCAGGACCATTCGGGGCGTCTTGGAGCCCTTCGCGGGCGACTTCCAGGCTTCGTTTGCTGTTTTGAAGCAGGCCACGGAGGTGTAGTTAGATTTGGAGGGCGCCAGGGCCGGGACCTGGGCCAGGGCCGGGGCCGGAGCGTGCCGGGAGCCAGGGCCAGGGCCGGGGCCAGGGCCGGGGCCGAGGCTGGGACGGGCCGGGGCGGGGCCAGGAACCTGTTTTTTTTTGGATTCAGGCAAGTTTACTTGCATGGCGTTCGCCCCCCCCCCCCCCCCCCCCCCCCTCGCCCCTCTTTAAGCGAATACTAGCGTGCAAGTGCCTTTCGACTTGCGTGATTTCCGCGCCCCCCCCGAACGTGCAAGTCGTTTGCGGCTTGCTTCAGGCTCAGCCCACCCCCCCCGTCCATGCAAGTAAACTTGCCAGAGTCTAAAACAACAAAAAAAAACAGGCTCCAGGGCCGGGGCCGGCCCGGGGCCGGTTGCAGGGGCTGGGGCCAGGGCGGCCGGGGCCGAGGCCGGGACTGGGGGCCAGGGCTGGAACTCGGGCCGGGGCCGGGGCTGGGACCGGTCGAGACCGAGGCCGGGGCCAGAAGCGGAGCCGGGGGTGGGGCTGGACTGGGGCCGGGGCTGGGGTTGGGGCATGGTAAAACGCTTCGGTTCATAGCACGTCTGAAGTTTTGTGTGGGCCCTGGACCCCTGGGGGGGAGTCGTATCTGACGCGGGGCCACCCCCGGGACCCCCCCAAGACCCCCCCCGAGCCCGAAGGACCGCCCCCCCCGGCAGGGGAGGGATCAACGGGAAGGGGCTTCCCTTCGACTCAATGACAACGCTGTCACAGCGACTTTCTCCGCACATCCACAAAACCCCTGTGACCACTATTTCTTTTTCAAAAAAAACAGATTTTAAAAGGATGCCGCGTCGGCGCCGCGGCCGCGCAGATGAAAAAACAATGGCCGCATCGGTTTCGCCAGCGCCGCTTTCCGACGGTTGCGTCGCGATTGTTTTTGCGCTTTTGGAACGTCATTGCATGCGCGAGCATGCGCAGAATCACGCTACGCTGGAGGTTGCGCGCTTCTACAGCACAGAATATGAGTTTGCGACTGTGGGTGTGATGTAAGTGTCCCGCTTCTCGCGGCGACGTTGCGCCGCGCGTTGTTTGATTCGCGCGGGCGATTCGCTGTTTGAATTTCGTCGGGCGCGTCGCCGTGAAACATAGTTTTCGTCGTCATCGTCGCCGTCCTAGTTAACCGGTGGCGTCGCGCCAGTGCAAGATGCCACGTCGTGAGGCCGTAGTCGTTGTTGGCTGACGTCTCGAACGATCGTGTAGTGACGATACGTGGTCTGCGCTGCCTGCGTTGGTCGGTGCTGCTGCCTGGGTTGCGTTTCCGACGGTTGAGGAAGAGCTCGCTTTCGCACTCATTCCGCGCAGTTTCGCGTTCTCCCGACGGGGTGCGCGATGAGGTGATCACAGGCGCGTTGCGGCTGTCGCGGAAACGCAGGAATGAAATTATGAGGGATACGGCAGGCGAGGGAGGAGAAGAAGGAACAGGGAGGAGGGAGGAGGCGTGTGAGCCGAACGAAGCTCAATGCAGGCACTTGCCCCCGCGCGGGTCCCAGCGGACATTTGAGGGCACTGCCCCGCCTTGATGTCCTGCGTTCGCCTGGTGCGAAAACCTGCTCCTTGGTCCTTCGCCTCCTCGTCCCTTTTCCTTCTCTCCGCTCCGGCGTCGCCCTTCGCCGTCCGGTCCAGCTCCTGCGTTTATTTTTCATGTTCTTCCCTGGCCTGCGCGTTAGCCGTGGCAAGCCGCTCTCGCGCTATGTGGCCCCGATCGTTTGCGTAGGTTCCGCTCTGCCTCACCAGCCCGCCCAGAAATGATACTGACATGATCGCGAGCTCTCGGCAAACCGTTTTTCGAGGCGCAACTTGTCGCAGGCACGCAGGAATGGAGATTTCGTCGCGCGTCGCGCATGCCCAACAGCTCACCCAGAAATCCTTTCAGAACTTGTTGTCAAGGGTGGTTCGCAGGAGCCCCATTGGATTCATTTTAAGGCTTTCGTCGGGTCCTCGCGGAACCTCTTGGCGCACTCTTGAGCCTTTGTGTTGCGGGATGAGGTGCCTCCATGGTTTGCTTGGGAAGTTTGGGAATCGCGTTGAGGCGCTTTTGGGGTTTCGCAGTTCAGCGGGCGGGTGGGGTCCAATGAAGGTCCCGCCCTCGGGGGCTTAGAAAACGTTGCGTTGCGGTCCTCTCAGGCCCTTCATGGAGCACTCTCGGGCGCTATTGGGGTCCATAGGGGCTTCTTTCGGGCTTCTCGAAGGACTCGTCTTGGTCGCGTTGGGGAACTTGAGAAACTTGCGAGGTGTTCCGGAAACGAGCAGGCGAGAGGGCAATCACGCGCAATTTTCTGCTGGCGTTGTGTTAAGTTTGGCCTCGCGGGGTGGGTTTTGGAGGGCTCCCCGCGCGCGCAGAACCGCTTGGGGCTGCCTTGGATCTTTCTGGAGGCCAGTCGAAAGTAGCTTGCGCCACGCTCATTCATCTTGGGCCGTGTTGGAGTGCGCTCGCTAAGCTTACGCTGCAGCCGCCGTGGGCCATCATGGGCGCTCTGACCGTTCCGTTTTCCTTCCCTCCAGACCCGCGGGATGCGACGTGGGGTGGGCGGTGGTGGTGGCGGTGGTGGTGGTGCGGGGAGGGGGGGGGGGGGGGGGGGGGGCGAGCCCTTCTTTTCTGGCAGGGGGGGGGGGGGGGTTCTGAAGGAGAAAAACGGTGGATTTGTTGAACCACTCGCGCGCAGCAGGCGGGTGGGAGTTCACGGCTCGGTGAAGTATAGCGAAGGTATTTTGGGATTGTCCTGGAGCTTTCCCCGCGCCGTTCGGGGTCGTCTTCGGGGGCCTCTTGAGGTTCGCGAGGGGCTCGGTGGGGATTCTCGCGCTTGGTCTGGCGGCAAGACTGGCAGACGGTTGTAAGCAAAGCGGGGCCTGTGCCAACGCCTCGCCTTAACAGGGGCATGGGATGGAGTATTTTGAGACCCCCCGTGGCTTCGTTGGGGCGGTCGATGGTGCTCTTCGCTCCGTCTTGAACGTGTTGCTTATTTTTGGGCGGGGCTCCGTTGAGCCACAGCTGGGCCGACGTTTTGTTTTGGCGGCTCGCTCGAAGCGAGCGGGCGCGAGCGCGCGGGCCACGGAGACACGCGGGGCATGTTGAAGAGTTCGAGCGAGTAGGTCGCGCTTCTGGAGGGATGCGCCGCTACTTCGCTTCGTTTGGGGCCGTCTTGGACCTCGTCGGAGGCCGCGCTGTTTTTTTGTTTTGTTTTGGGGGGTTTCCTCTTCTTCTTCCTTCCCCCCCCCCTGGAACAGTGTTGGAGGGCATCCTGCCTCAGTTTTTCCCTTCTCTCGCCATCTTGGGTTCTTTGACCTGTGGCCTCGCTCGTAAAGGGCCAGTGGCGATTTTGAGGTGTTGCGCGGGGCGGGCGGGGCAGCCCTTGAAACGACACTTTCGGCAAGTTGCTCGCGCTCGCACGGCTCGTGGGAGCGTCGGTTTGGCGGGGCAGACGGGGGGGCGGGGGGGGGGCCTGCGGGGGGATTATGATGATTCCTCTTCTGTTCCTGGCCTTCTTCCTGTTCCCCTTCTGGCTTGCGCCGTCTTTCTTCCCTTCTTGTTGTCCGCCGACTCCCTCCGCCTCGTCGTCCTTTCTCGCGCCTTCTCCCTTCCTCTTCGGTCCAAGCGTTCCCGTTATTTCCCGCTTATCTTCCTGGTCCCCATATTCTTTCGCGATCGTTCCTCCGCGTTCGCTTCGGGGCCGTTTTCGCCGTGGCGCTCGCTTCTGGGCTGTTCTGGCTTTGCCCCCTTCCCCGTCTCATCCCTCGTTCATCTCTTCGTCCCTTCCCCCGTCCCTTCTGTTGCAGGCTCCTCGTTTTGTCTTGTCTGTCGTTCTGCTCCTTGCCCTTCGTCGCCGCGCGAACGGCGCGGCAACTGGGGCGTGCAGAGTTGAAGTTATTCGGATTTTAGCATTCTGCACTTGTCGGCTGGCGCGTCCGCCGTCGATTCGAGGCTCGGGGCGGTCGCGCGCGCGCGCCGATCGCAGAGTCTGCTGGGTGGGTGGGGTGCGTGCGTGGGGTTGGGGTGGGGTGTGGGGGGGGGGGGGGGGGGGGGGGGGGGGGCGGGTCGGGGGCAGAGCAGCCGCGCGCGCGTGCAGCGTCGCTCGCCCGGTTGGCCACTGGCAAGCATGCATAAGGGAAAGGAGGGGGAGAGATAATCAGGGCTAGCGGGGGGAGAAGGTAGAACGACGAGGGCGGGGGTGGCTTTTCGGGGAAACGTCGCGCGCCAGCAGATCATTCGCTGGCGCGCGAGGGTGCTGGAGGGCGGGTGGGAGGGGCTTCTCATGCGGCCAGGGGGGGGGGGGGGGGGCGAAAAAGGAGGAGGAGGCAAGGAGAAAGAGGGGGCGGGATGGCGGAGGAGGCGGGCGAGGGCGGAAGGGGCGTGGGATCCAAGGAGGCGGACATATTACAGCACCCAAAGCGATGCGTCGTAACTAGGTCGTGGTCTGGAGGGGGCGCCTCCCGAAGGGGGGCTCGTGGGGGTTGATTTTTGGCCGTTGCTGTTTCGCCGGGCTGTATTTCAATGGGCGTGCCCGCAGTGCATGCGCATCTGCGCTCGTTTGCATTATTTGGTCCCCCCCATGGGGGGCGACGCGGACGATGGCGTGAACTTGGCGCAGCTTTTGCGGGCGCTGACGGAAACAGGACACAAGCGCAGTAACGGCGAAGAGAGGGCGATGCGGATCGTAGTTCCTGGGATAGAGGACCGCTTGCGGAGAAAAGCACGGGGCTTGATTTCCAGCTCCCCTTATTCTCCAGTGCTTTGTAGTATGTATACCTCTGATGGTTGGAGCGCTCGGGTGGCGACGTCGACGACCGAATGCATCGGCCCGCGCGTCCGCGTGCGCCGCCGCGGCAGGGTCAAGCACGAGTTTTGCTTGAGGCGGGCTCTCATTCGACAGCGGAGGCGGTGCGGACAAGAACTCTTAGTTGCCATCGTGAGCCGGCCTTTAGGCATGTGCAAAGGGAAGAGGCATGGCAATTTCTTCACCGCTGCCGTGCACTTCCTGCCAACCCTCTCCGACTTCGGGGCTAGAGGGATTCAGATCCAGTTGTTCTCTTTGGATGGTCTGCACTTCTCCTCTTTCATGCGGTTGATGCGGGGCAGGTTCGCTCTGCGGGTTTCGGATGCGGACGCATTCGGCGACGCAGATGAGCGGGCGTCGCGTTGGGCGCACGAGTGGGCGCTCGGCAATTTCTGCAAATCGCACTCTTGTTCGAACGCTGTCGTTCGGAGTGTGCGCAGGTATTCGTCCGATGGATTGAAGGGCGACGTCCACATTTCGATGAAGTCTTTGCGAAACGCATCAGGCGACCTTCGAGGTAAAATCCATGACTTCATTTGCGCGCGGGTTGCGGGCGCGGAGCGCCGCTGCGCTCCTGAGGGCGCGGGGGCTTTTTGGAGAATCTGCTTTGTTCGCGATGACCTCGCGGAGTACTTCACCTTGGCGGACCCCGTCTGTAACGGGGTCGTTCTGCAGAACTAGGACTTCCTGACGCGAGCCGATGCGGTCCAAACCCTGGAGACGATGATGCTGTGTGTGCGGCGTTGCAATATTGGTGGCTTTGGTGCAGAAAGATCGGAACATTGCGTCGACATGCATCAATGGCTTCGGTCGTGTGGGAGAGGACCGCCGCTTCTATTTATGCGTCGCTGCGTGCAGCTCGGCGCCTGCCGAGGCAGTGCACTTCTTGCTGTTGAAGGACGACCGTTTCTTGAGGTTCGGGTGCGGCATGCGGCTCCGCATGGAGAAGTCCCTGCGCGAGATATGCGCGCGCGGCCCTACGTTGTGGCAGCGGCTGCAGGACTGCGTCGCGGGCGCTCCAGGCCAGCCATGGCAGCGCCTGCGCGGCGAATGCATTCGGTCGTCAGTGATCTGCGCGGGCTGCATGCAGATGAACGCGTTCGATTTGTTGAGCCAGTCGCTCTGGAAGTGCACGCAGGGTGACATTCGTGGGCGCGTGCTACGCATCGGGGCTGGCCCCGTGAACGACCTGCCCCAGGATGAAACCACCATGGAGATCAGGGCGGGCTTGGACAGCGGGGTGCCGCCTGATGTTTTCGCGGGGGCGATGGAGCTTTTGAGGGGCGCATCCATGACGACGAACGTAAACGAGAGGGCCCGTGGATGCGGGGCTCGTTTGGTCGAGGACCACGAGCGGTGCGGATGCGACCTCGTGGCAGGGCGGTCCACTTTGAACTCGTCCTCGCCGCTTCTTCGCGCCGCGGGTGCGCAGAGACAGATCAATGCGCTGCGGTCCAGAGTCGACCGGCTCGGCCGCCGCTGCCCGCAGAAAACCCCGCCGACAGCAATGCATTTTGCAAAGGCGGCTGGGGGGGGGGGGGCCGCCCGCAGATTCGAGCCTGGCGCCGACGAGTTCACAGCGACGCAGGCCGCCATGACAGACCAGAGCGAAGCCTGGGGCGCTCTGCCAGACGACGAGAAGGAGCTCTACAACGTGGCAGGGGCGCTTCACGCGCGCCAGCAGCGGGCCGACATCGATGTTGAGCGGGCAGCATTGATGGCCCAGATGAGGGGCATTCAGCGGTCTTCTGAGGATGAACTGAGGCTGAGGGGCCTCCCGAATGCGATGTCGGCCGCGCAGAAGTTCACCGACCTGGGGCTGGCGGACCTGGCGGGCAGGCTGAGGCCCGGCAGCGGCGTCCCAGCCCGCGCGCCAGACGCGGGGGCCGCAGCGCCAGAGGAGCCCACGATCTAGCGGCTTTTGGCTCGTCCGCCAGCGCGCCTGGGTGGTGGGTCAGAGGTCTCGCGGGTGTTCGTTGGGATCTCGCGGTTGGCCTCTGCGGGTTTTTGCAAGGATGTTTCGAGGTCTCGTGGGGCGTCTCGGGGGCTGGGCTGTGGCCTCGCGGTGCTTCTTTGGTGCCTCTTTCGCGGTTTTTTGAAGTTTCTTAGGGCCCTTGGGTGTCCTTCGGGGCTCCTCGAGGCGTCGTGGGGATCTTTTCTGGCGTTTCTCGGGGAGGGAGTGGGGGGGTGGGGTGGTGGCGGTGGTGGTGGTGGTGGTGGTGGTGGGGGGGGGGGGGGCGCTCGATTTTGACCCTTCCGCCTCGGCGGCCGCAATCGCCGCGCGGAGTGGGAATTCGCGCCTCTCCTCGACATTGCGCGGGCAGGTGCGGAGGCGCCGCTTGGGGGCGGCGGCGCGCCCCGAGTGATTTGGCAATGTTGGTTTCGGGCCCTATGCAAACTCCGCGCGCGTGGCGACCGAGTCCTGGGATCCCTGGCGCAGGGCCTGGGGGCGCGCTCATTCCGCGCGCCGAGCGCGGGTGCGGGCACCAGCTATGAACGCGCTTGAGGACCTGAACTCGGAGCTGTTTCCCCAGGCCGTGGAAGTCGACAACCGCCCGTGGTGGTCCAAGCGCATGGCCGATAACCGCGACGACTTTTACGCCGCGGCGCTTTTCGACCAAGAGGCCGACGATGGCAGGATGTATCTCTTTGTCTTTGCATCGCAGAAGCCTAAGTTCTTGGTTCCTGCAGTGTCGGGAGACACCTGTCGTCGTCAGGGGCGCGGCCCAGCTGTCAGAGGATGACTTGGACGCGTGCGACAACTATCGGCAGCTCGAATTTCAGGACCCTCTCGTGCTCGTTCCCGACCACCGAGTGCCCTTCGACGAGGGCGCTGAGATCGGCGTCTTTGCGGACACCGTATTCCGAGGCCCGCTCCTGCGCGTCTTCCACGCCCCCGTTGGTTTCGACGATTTCACGTTGCACCGCGCCCCGGCCGCGACCGACAAGGCCCCGCGTGCCGCCCCCCCGCGGCGCGCCGCCCGCGACGCTGTGGACCGGCTGCTCGCGGAGCACGATTGGCGAACGCGTGGGGACTTCGTGGGCGAAGCAGTGCTGAGGCCGCGCCGTAGGAGGCGCGCTGGCGCCCCAGCTCCCGCCGGCCCCGATCCAGAGGACAGCGCCGGGGACGGGGGCGACGCCGAGGGCGAGACGACGAAGGCAGTTCTGAGGACGGCGGCGGCGACTCGCAGGACAGCGTTGTCGACGTCGCAGACGAGCTCGCCCACGTGCGCGACGAAGTAGCCAGGGCTTTGGACGACTTCCCTGATTTGTACTTTCGAGTCGTTACTCGCGGCGGCGACTGGACTTACGAACGTACTGGCCACGTCGCCAAAAGTAACCGCGGAAAAGCCCGCGGAGAAAAAGGTCAAGGCCTGGTGCAGGAGGTTTGCTTGGCCTGAGACCAAGACGTATGCCATGAGGCGCTGCGCGGTCGAGGGGTCCGCTCGCCTGGCGCAGGAATGCTGCCGTCGGGCGACGTACTTTTATCGGCTTTTCCGTGAAAGCGACAACCGGGACGTTTTCGCGTACGCTGACCATGACGTCGCCCAGTGTCCGCACGATTGCGCGTTCCTTGACTATTGCCTGGCTTTTGACGCAGAGCACCCTACGCTGCGGCTCACGACCTTGAGGCAATGGCGCCACGCGTCGGCTGAAATGAGCCCGCTTGATTCGTGGTGCCGTCGTGTCGTTGTGCCGTGCTGTGCCGCCACGTCGTGCCGTCGATGTCAGCTTCCGTGCCGTGCCGTGCGGTGCCGCGCCGTGCCGTCGCGCCGTTGAGACGTGGCGCCGTGCCGTGCTGTGCAAGGAGGCGTTGTTTCTGGCTTACGCAGCTGGGCGTCGCCGCTATGTTGGCGTGAATCCCTTTGTGGTGTGCCCACTATGGGTGTGTGACCATTATTTGCGTGTCACCACTATTTTGTGTGACCATTATTTTGGTGCGACCACTATTTTGGTGTGACCACTATTTCGGTGTGGCCACTATTTTGTCTAACCAATATTCTGGTGTGACCACTATTTTGTGTGAGCACTATTTTTGTGTGACCACTATTTTGTGTGACTACTATTTTCGGCAGTCCTGGTTGGTCTTGGCTTTGGGAGATCGTCTTGTCACTCCCAGGTGGCGGTGCGCAGTTTGCATTTTTTTTTTTTTTTTTATTTATATATATATATATTATATATATATTATGATTGTTATTATTATTATTATTATTATTTATTATCAGGGGTTCGTGCTCCAACAATTAGTGGGCGCACTAGTGGTCACCAGTCTCCCTTACCGCACTCGTCTCTGCATCATCCTCCCTGTCTCTCCTTCCTCGTGCCCGCTTCGTTCGGCCCGCCGTGGGTCGCTTCCAGAGGTTCCCCGGAGGCATGGAAGGGGGGGGGGGGAGTCGAGCGGAGGAGGCCGAGGAGCAGGAGGGGGAGGTAGGCGAGCAAAGGGGGCGAGGAGGGGCGCCTGCCCCTTCCTGGGCGTTTTCCAAGGTGGCCGGCGCCAGCGGCCGACCGCTACTTGGGGGGCCGCTCGCACTCGGTCGGGGCAGCGGCGTCGCCGCGGCTGGGCGCCGCCCGAAAAACTGGTCACCGAGGATCCCGGAGCGGGTTCGCCTTGTCCTCCTCCTCTTCTTGCTCCTCCTCGTCGCACTCGCCTCCGCCGCCTCCGCTTCCCCTCCTCCTCCGCCTTCTCCTTCTCGTCGTCCTCGTCCTTTTCGTCCCCCGCGTCGCTTCCTTTTTCCTTTTGCTCGGGGTTCGCGTCGTCCGCTTCGGCGTCCTCGTTGGCCTCGCTCGCCGCCCTACTCCTGTGCCTCCTCCTCTTCCTCCTCCGTTCGCACGTTCGCCTCGCCCCGTCCCGAGTCGGAGCGCCCTCCTTCGAGCGCAAATTTCGTCGTTCACGCTCTCTCCCCTTGTCTGCCTCCCTCGTCTCCATCCGTCCCGCTTCATCGTTGTCGTTGTCCGTTTCTCCTGCCGTATTCTTTCTCGGTTTCCTTCTTCTCGTGCTCCCGTTCTCCTCGTCGACCTCCTTCTCCATTATTCCTCCCCTTCTCGACCGCGCTATCTTCTTCCAGCCGTTCGCCCTTTTCTTCGCTCTTATCTTCGTCCTGTTTTCTCTGGCTTCGATCTCCTCGCTCCTTTCCTTGACCGTTGTCTTCTCCTGGCCTTCCTCCTTTTTCTTGGCCCCCTCCTGCTTCTCGTCCTCGGCCTCTCCCTGCTGCTCCTTTCGGCCTCCTCCTCCGTCGCCTCCTCCTCCTCCTCCTTGACTTTCTCTTCCTCCTCCCCTCCAGCTTTGCCGGTTCTTGCTGTGTGGTTTGAGCCCGTTTTCGCCGTGACGCACCCAGCCGTCGCGCTATCGCCACGGCTGGGCGCCGCTGGAGAAGCTGGCGTGGGATGGGCCCCGCGGTCGCCCGGGGCCTGTTTCGCGGGGACTGGGCGAAGCGAACGAGAGAGGCGGACTTTCAGCTCCTTCATTTCTGCAGCTGCTCTTGCTCTGGCTATGCCTTGAGCATAGCGGCGCGCGCCCCTTGCCGAGGCCCAGCAGGCGGCCGCCGCCATGCAGGCGGCCGAGGCTGCGGCCCAGGAGCGCGGGGACAGTGACGACGACGCCTTGGAGGACAACGGCGACAGCGTCCTCGAGGCAATCGAGCGGGCCGCCGCGGACCGGCCATCGAGGCTGCTGGAGCAGGGCCGCTCGAGGTAAGCGACCTTCCGCAAAGGCTTGGGGCGGCAGCTCGACGAAGCGCTCGACGCGGCTGCGTTGCAGTCAGCCCTGACCAAGGCGAAAAAGCAGAAACTCATCGGGACCCGCGAGGAGCGGCTGCTGAACCAAAAGCTGCGTAACCTCCAGGAGGCGAAGGTGCTACCTGCGAGTTTGTCTTTCAACATGGTGTTTCGGCCAGCGTCTGAGACCGCAGCTTGGGAGTGGACGGGGCGCCAGCGCGCGGTGGAGGGCGCCCTGTCTGGGATTATCTGGTTCCCGGACGGCCGTTACGGGCTGGGCTTGACATGCCTTCCCGCGCAGGATTCTCCAGCCTTCTCCTCGCTGGAAGACGCGAGAGAGGCTTTTGATGCTGTGATCCGCGGCAACGACATGCTGCGGCCACAGTTGGGCGCTTATTTGGTCGGCCGCCCCACGGCGGATGAGGTGGAGGCGCGCTGCGGCGCGGACCTGGGGCGGTGGAAGGCCGCGTGCTTGGCGCAGGGCTTGCGGCCCGACCATATCTACCTCCCAGGAAGGGCGCCGGGCGCCTGGGCCGTGCGCGCCCGCGTGCCCTATCACAGGGTGAAGACGGACATGGCGCGCGACTTGGGCCCAGACCTGGGCGGCTCGAAGTCTTTCGTCGTCCTGGGCCGGTGGGGGCGCGCGCTGGAGACGCCCATCGCGGTGCCCGACGTGCTGCGGCCGATGCTGCAAGCGAATCATGCGGGGCAGGGTTGCCGCAAGGGCGCTCTCCCGAACAAGTCGTTGCGGGCGCTGGCCGCCGAGCTGGGCTTTGCCATGCCGCGCCGCCTGCCGGCGGAGGTGGAAGTGCGCTACTGCTCGTGCCCGTGCCCGCGCAAGCGGGTCAGCCCGTGCGACTGGCAGGGCACGCTCAGCTTGGCTATCTGCTCTCCAGGAACCCGCGCCTCGGTGGCGAAGGCGTTCCGCGAGCGGGGCGCCCTGCCCCTGGTGGCGGCGCTGCGTCGCGGCGAGTTGGCGGCGTGCTTTCTTTCTGGGGCGGTTGTCAGCGCGGGCCAGTACCACGCGGAGGGCCTTGCAAAGATCGCTGTGCGATGAGGGCCGCGCCCGCCGCGCTTCGGCGCAAAACAGCACCTCTTCAGGAGGGCCGGGCAAAAACAGACCCCGCCGCCGTCGCCGTCAGCAGCGTCATCGGCGCCGCCGCCTTCGCGGCCCACATCGTCAGGGGTGCTGCGGCCGGCGTCCTCTGTGCTTCGGTAGCCGCCGCGGCCGCCCTTGTCGTGGCCATCGCCGCCGCTGTGGCCATCCCTGCCGTTCCTATCTTGTGGCCTTCGGCTTATCTGGCCTGTCTCCGCTGGCCCTTTGCTGGCGCTGCCGCCGCCCCCCTATCCTCCTCGTCCTCCTTCGCCCTCCTCCTCCGAAGCGCCCTCCTTCTCCAGCGCCTCTTCCTCCTCGTCCAGCTTCTTTCCCCTCCTCGCTCGTCTTCCTCGCTCTCTTCTTCTATTGGGGTCTTCGGGCCTGTTCGGGGAAACAGTGGGGGCCCTCGCTGTCTGTTGGCAGGCTTCTCTCGGGTTTCTACGGGCGGGGGGTCTCGGTTTTCATTCCGCGGGCCCGGGGGTCTCCCCCAGGCCTGCCCGCGGTAGACCGGCAAACTTCGATCTGAGAGGGCCGTCGGTCCCTGAGGGCCCGCGCGCGCCCCCCCAAGGAAGCAGCTTTCAGGCCCGGCGCGTTTCGGCATTTCGCTCCTGGCCTCATGGATGGGGACCTCAGGAGGGAGGGCTGTGGCCTCAGGAGTTGGGCAGGGGACTGAGCGCGCGCCCTTTCCGAGCTCAGGGGCGCGGTGGCGGATCGGGCTCGTCTTGTGCAGGCGGTGGCGCAAGCGCGGCGTGTCGACTCCAGGGGCGCGCCGATTTCGAGGTAGATTTCGCCGTGACGCTGACGTCCGTCACTCCTGGCCCTCTCTCGAGGCTTCGTTAGCAGGGCGTCGGGTCGCCAGCCTCGGGAGAGAGAAGGGCGAGACAACGGTTATTTTGCTCGCCTTTTGGGGCCCTCCTCGTCGGCGCGGCTCGGCGCAGTCCGGAAAAGTCAGGCGGGTGGGCCGCGCAAGGAATCCAGGAATAGATTGTGAAGCGATTTGTCCTGCTTTTGTATTGCGAGGGCCTTCTGATAAGGAGATGCGGCAGATCTTGGCGCGACCCCCGTTGTGCTCCCGATGGGGCTCGCCGGCCCGCTGCGGAGGGGATTCGCTCGGCGGCCGTGCCCTGTGCGTTGCGCGATCCAACGGGGGCCAGTCATCGCTCGAAGTGGCGCCGGCCCTCTTTTCCAAAATGCAAGGGCGGATGCTCCCAAACCGTCATCAGGGGAAGAGGGGGGGTCGCGTTCATATTGAGTAATTGTGGAGGAGGGGGGGGGGGGATGGGGGGGTGGGCGGGTGGGGTGTGTGGGGGGGGAAGCGGCAGCAACAGGTGAGACACGATCGGGAACGTGTGATTATCGCTGGGGCGCTGCGCGCATTCGTTCTCAACGTTGCCGCCGTCGTGCGAAACGACGCGTCGACGTGCTAAAAAATTGCGCGGTGGACCCAGCGCCGCGCGCAGTCGTCGTCAAAGTTGCCATCTATTGGGCGGGCCGGCATGTCCGTTGCTCCAAGTGGCGCCGTCGATTGCGCGTCGCGCAACAGGCGGCCTCCGACCGCCAACGTGGCTGGATATTCAATGTCCGCTCTAGGCGTGCTGCGCTGGGTGCCGCGGCGGACTGGGGTCCGACTTTGGGGCTGCAACACAGACGATGCAACGGTTTGCCGAGGACTGTTGGTAGCAGTTATTCAACCAGCTTCGCGGATGGAGGGCGGGTATTTTCTTCCTTCCGTAGCGCCGGGCTAAAGTTGAAGTCAACGTTGTTGCGGTCGCCGACGCGCGGGGGACAGGCGTTTCCACTCGGCGGCGATGGCCAAGGGCGCCGCTTCCAATCCTCGGAGAGCGGCCAAGGTGATGAAAACGCCCAATAAGGACGCATATGTGACCAAGGCGCAAATGGCGCAGTGCCCCAGCCCGCCCCTCGACACCGTCGTCGATAGAGGCGCTACTGGGGAAAGAACGCAACCTGGGGGGCGGACCGAGAAACAGCAGGTGGCCCGCTTCATCGAGCGGGGGCTCTCGCACATTCCTGAGTCCAGGATTAAGACGCTTCGCGACGCCGAGGGGCAGTCCATCGCCACCTATGTGGAGGAGGAAATGCGCAGGAGGAGGGCCCACCAGGGGCGGCTGAGCGGGCACTTCCTGCAGCAGTTGCATGCCGACTTCCAGCTGGAAGCTGGCGCGTGGGATGACCCCCCGCCGCCCGCAGAGGGCGGTGCCCTGGGCGAGGGGCCCCGGGATCTCGTGATGCAGTGCCGCGGCGAGAACGAGGTGACGCGATATGTGAAGCCCCATATGCTGCTACTTGGAGACGTGCGGCGAGCTGGGCGAGGCCAACTACCACTCTTTGTTGCAGAGCGGCCTCCCAGGCCCAATGCTGGGTGCCACAAACTCTCGGACAATCCACGTCGCAATCTTGGGATGCATCGCTCGTTTTGGCCTGGGTGCGAAGTTCAAGGCGCATTGGGGTGTCGTCGCCCGCGAGTTGGGCAACAGTTGGAGGCGCTGCTTCGGGGGCGCCGTGGCCGAGGGACTTCGCGTGAAGAACTTCCTCAAGAGCAGGCAGGGCATCATGCAGCTCCTCTTGGACAACCGCGTCGTGAACGCCCTCGTGAAGGCCGACGGCGAGTGCTCCCGGTGCTGCGGGGAGGTCTGCGCCGTGATGGTGGGCAGCTGCGTGACAGGGGGGGCATTGTTCCAGGATAAGTGGCTCTCCTGCGCGAACGCTCCCTTCAAGGGGGAGTGCGTTCGCCAGTTGCGGAGCCTGGGGCGCAGCGACTTCGACGCCGACGAGATCGCGGGCTACGCGAGCATGCTGGGCCAGCGGGCCGCGGAGTTAAGGAAGTTGGCGGGCAAGAAGAAGAACATGTTGAGCAACGTGTTCGAGCTGCGCGGCGTGGCCCTGGACGCCGTGGAAGGGGGCGGCCCTCGGGGCGCAGCGCTGTTCGTGCTGAGGAACCGCGTGGCCACCATCGCCGTCAACAACGGCCAGTTGACGCCCTTGTGGTGGGATCGGCGGACGCGGGCACTTTGGGGGACGCCAGCAAGAAAGTAGCCAGCAAGACGAAGACGCTCCTCGACGAGGGCCGCAACTTCAAGTGCCACATCCAGTTCCTCACGAAGCACGTTCCTGGGCTCCTTCGGGCCGAGCTGGACCGACAGGGATTGCAGGCCGTGCCCAACGCTGGCGCGGGCGCCGCTTTCGACGAGACGCTGGAGCTGCTGAATGCCGCGCGCGGGTCCGAGCTTGCAGCCGCGCCCGGCGAGACGGTGTGCGAGACGGTGTGCGAGGAGCTGTTTGGCATCTACGACATCGTTCGCGGGGTTAGCCTAGGCCGGCCTCCGCTGGGCAAGGGCGCGAAAACGTTCGGCGACCTCGCGCCGGGCGTCCTGGCCCGCGCCCCGTCCCTTCTCTCCTCTTACCCTTGAGACTGCGAGTGCAAGTGCGCGCAGTCAGAGATGCGGGCGCGGGGGAAGCGCGCCGCCCCTGCGGTCTACGGCGCCGACGGATGACAAGCGCGGCGGCGACGGCGCGACGGTGGACGTGGAGGCCTTGCGACCAGTCAAGCGCTTCAAGTGGCTGCTCGAGGGTGGGCAGATGGTCGTGTTCTCGAAGTGGCTGCGCGACGCCTTGCCGACGGCTGTTAGCGCCGCGCCGAAGCCCATCACAGACGACAAGGTCGACGACAGGGGCGAGGAGAAAAGGGGGGGCCCGCCGTCGCGAAGGCTCCGTCGGGCTCCAGCTCCAGCAAGGGCCCTGCTGGCGCGCCGAGCTCCTCCCCCGGCGCAGCGGGCGCAGAGCAGAAGAGGGCATCCAATGCGAAGAAGCAGGCGCTGCTTCAGGAACTCAGGCACGCCAGGGGCCCGAAGGCGAAGGCCTGAGCCCCGAGCTGCCGCGCGCGTCCTCGCGCATGCCTCCGCCCGCCCCCTAGGCACCCCCAGCCGCTCCTGCCCTGGTCCCACCCCGCGTTCCTTGGATGCCCGAGAGCGCCCCAGCTCGGCCGTCGCCGCCGCGGCAAATTGACTCGAGCGCCCGAAGGCGGCGCGGCGGCGCGCGCCCCGCGCCCGCTTAGATTTCGGAGCAGATTTCGCCGTAACGCCGGGGGGCGACTTCGGAGGTCCACGGAGGCGACTTCGGAGGCCCCCGGGGGCGACTTCGGAGGCCCTTTTGGCCCGGTTTTCGAGGGCGCCTCGAAACTGGGCCGATTCGCTCGGCGCTCTGGTGCGCAAGGGCCGCGCGATCGTCTGATGAAGCTTGGGTCGATCTCGCCGTCCTTTTCTTTTGCTCGCTCTTCCTCGCGTTCCCCCCGGCCTCTCTCTT
The DNA here is from genome assembly GCA_963575745.1 of Prorocentrum cordatum. Taxonomy (NCBI): domain Eukaryota; class Dinophyceae; order Prorocentrales; family Prorocentraceae; genus Prorocentrum; species Prorocentrum cordatum. The sequence continues at coordinate 100,683 of CAUYUJ010017003.1, forward strand.
ACTCTCGCTCTCCCCCGCTAGCGGTCTCGTTGTGTCCCACTGCATATCCCTGTCTCTCTTGCTCTACCTCTATCCCTCTCCCTTTTTCTCTCTCCTTCTCTCGCTCGCTCTCCCCTGCGCGCCCCCCTCCCCCTCGCTTATCTCCCCGACAGCTTGGGCTGTCGCATTCGGCTCGTCCCGCCGCCGCGCCCAGGCCCCGATGATTGTCCCGGCGGTTGTCCTCATGGGTCGCCTCATTGGCGTTTGCGCCGAGGTTGTTTCGCGCGTGCCCCGGGTTTGCTTCGCGGTTGCTTTGCGGTTGTCCTTTGATTGCGCCACGCGTGTTTCGGGCCCCCGCGGTTCCCTCGATGATAGTCCCGAAGGTTGTCCAGGTGGTTGTTCCGATGGTCGCGCTCTGGCGCGCGCCCGGGTTTGCTTCGCGGTTGCTTTGCGGTTGTCCTTTGATTGCGCCACGCGTGTTTCGGGCCCCCGCGGTTCCCTCGATGATAGTCCCGAAGGTTGTCCAGGTGGTTGTTCCGATGGTCGCGCTCTGGCGCGCGCCGATGGGCGGTTAGTTCGTAAAAGCGATAGTTGCGGTGCGTTTTTTTTTTTTTTTTTTTTTTTTTTTTTTTTTTTTTTTTTTTTTTTTTTTTTTTTTTTTTTTTTTTTTTTTTTTTTTTAAAAAAAAAAAAAAAAAAAAAAAAAAAAAAAAAAAAAAAAAAAAAAAAAAAAAAAAAAAAAAAAAAAAAAAAAAAAAAAAAAAAAAAAAAAAAAAAAAAAGCTGGCGCACGGCAGGGGCGCGCGACGCAACGTGCATGTGTCGGTGCGTTTTGCTCGCGCAGATCCATAAGAGCGCGCGCTGGATTGTGCCGTGATCAGGCGGGCTCGCCCCGCGCCGAGGACCACCGTGCGCTACCTCAGCGGCCGTCGAACCGCCCAGCTTCTCTGAACGCGCGCGGGGGCGCTGCGGCCCAAACCGAAAGTGAAGAAACGCTTTTCAAAAAGGTCTGCCTTAAGGGGCACGCATTCCGATGTGTGGGGCCTCCCTCACTGAACGTTGCTCTTGAGGGGGGGGCCCTGGAAAAGCGGGGGGGAGCGGCGACGGGCCCAGGGAAAAGGGGGAAATGGGAGGAGGGGGGATGGGTCCAGGGAAAGGGGGGGCGCAAGGACAGGGGACGACTGGGCCAGGGAAAGGGTGGGCGCAGGGACAGGAGACGACGGAGACGACGACGAACGGGCGACGGGAACGGACGAGCCCGTCACACACGCCTGCGCAGGGTCGGCTTTTTTTTTGGGGTGTTTTTGATGTTGTCGAACATCCGCCTGTAGAGGGACATGCCCGACCTAAGCCTTGTGGCGCGCTCAGGGGGACGTTTTGGGGTGTTTTAGGGGCTTGTGGGAGCTTCGGAGGAGGAAGAGGTCCCCGATATCGCCGCCCTTCTCTGGCTTTCCCCTCTTCGGGGCCTCCTGGGGCCCTCTCGCCGCCGCCGTTGGATTCGCTTCGAAATCTTGGTCAGAACGCACCTTGGGGAGGTCTGGGGGGTAGCGGTATCGGCATTTGTCCCCCACCTTCTCCTCTTCCTCCCCCTCCCCCGCCCCCGCCCCCTCCCCCTCCCCCTCCTCCTCCTCCTCCTCCTCCTCCTCTCCTCCCCTCCTCCTCCTCCTCCTCTCCTCCTCCTACCCCCCCTCCTCCTGTTCCTCCTCCTCCTCCATTTTTCTCTTTATACATAGCTTCTCCCTGTCGCACCCCGAGGCCAGCTTTTAAGGCGGGCCGGGCGTTTCGCATGAGACTTCCTCACCACTCATGACTCTGATGAAGCTTAGCAATTGGCAGCAGGTTGACAGATGGAGGGCAGGTTGTTTGCAAAATGTGGCTCTTGCGTTTTGCGCCGCGCGCCTTCGTCTTAAAAACTTCCAAGGGTTTTGCGGATTGAGGGCGGGTCGTTTTCAAGATGTGACTCTCGCCCCAGCGCCGCGCACATTTTTTGAAACAACTTGCAAGAGTTTCACGGATTGAGTGCGAGTTGTTTTCAAACTGTGGCTGTCGCCATAGCGCCGCGCACGTTCTTTTTCAGCATTTGCAAGAGCTTCGCGGATTGAGGGCGGGTGGTTTTCAAAATATGGTTCTCGCTTCAGCGCCGCGCACAGTCATCCCCAACAACTGAAACAATAATATGTGTGTATATATATATGTATTAAGCAAGGCAACGGATTGAGGGCGGGCCGTTTTCAAAATGTGGCTCTCCCTCTAGCGCCGCGCACCTTCGTCTTAAACATTTGCAATAATTTCGCGGATTGAGGGCGGGCCGTCTTCAAAACGTGGCTCTCACCTCAGCGCCGCGCGCATTCCTTTAAAACGTTGCAAGAATTTCGCGGATCGAGGGCGGTTCCTTTTCAAAATGTGGCTCTCGCCTTCGCGCCGCGCACATTCTTGTAAACAAGTTTGCAAGAGTTTCACGGATTCCCGTGGTCAGCGTACCAGAAATCGTGTTTTGGACGGATTCTGGATTATGCGGGTGCAACCGTTATGTTGATTTGCGATGTCGAAGTTCCAAACATGGCGTGTTGGCGTGATTCCAGGTGGGCAAAACGCAGCAGTCAGGCTAATCCGTGGCGTGGAAATCCAGACAACAATGTTTTGACACGCTTTAAGGTCTTCAAACGGTTGTCTTCCAACGAGGCAGTCCCTTCAATGGAAATGAACCGTTGTAGCGGCTTATATAAAGAGGGAGCTTGGAGGGAGGGTTCATTCCAACATCGTAGATGACTATTGGGTTGACGCTGGTCCTCCTCCTCCTCCTCCTTTTCCTCCTCCTCCTCCCCCTTCCCCTCCTCCCCCTCCCCCTTCCCCCTCCCACTTTCCTTCACCCTCCCCCCACTCCCCCTGCCCCTCCTCCTCCCTTTCCTCCTCCTCCTTCCCCGCTTCCTCCTGCTGCTGCTCCTCCTCCTCCTCATCCTCCTCCTCCTCCTCCTCCTCCTCCTCCTCCTCCTCCTCCTCCTCCTCCTCCCCCTGGTGCAGTCGAGTCCGTGACCGCCTTGGCTCGAGCCAGCTCGCGCTCGGCCGGGTCTTCCTGGACCCCTCCGCTCGTCGTCGTCTCCTCGCCGCTTCTGCGGCGGGAAGGGGGGGTGGAGCGTGCGGGCTGCGGAGGCGGAGGGAAGGGCAGATGAGCAGGGCTCATTTCGATTCCTCCGATTCGATTCGATTCGATTTCGATGTTCTCCGATTCCGATTCGATTCGACTTCGGATTCCGATTGGGATGCCGATTCCTCAATGGAGGCCTACTAGCCTCCGATCTCTGCCGATTCGACTTTTACCGACTTGGCTGCCGCCGCCGATCCGACTCATTCCGATCGCCGATCCGACTTATCGACTTGATTTTGGGCTGTCCTGGGGGAGAGGGACCAGGCTAGCAGCGAGAGCAGCGGCCTGGCCACTGGTGATGATCTCGAATGCCACTGGCAGCATCACAGCTCGCCCGACAGCTGGTTATGTATGTTGCCCATGCCCCGACGGGCAGAGGTAAGGTAAACGGCGCGCTTTGCTCGCCGTGGCATGTGATCGGGCCGTGCCCAGCAGCCCTCAGCCAGGACTCACGGGCGCCTTCTGGAGGGTTTCTCCGAAGGGCTTAGGCAACCCGTCCTCATCCTCCTCCTCCACCTCCCTCTTCCTCCTCCTGTTCCTCCTCCTCCTCCTCCTCCTCCTCCTCCTCCTCCCCCTCCTCCTCCCCCTCCTCTCGCTCCTCCCCCTCCTCCCCCTCCTCCTCCTCTCCTCCTCTCCTCCTCCTCCTCCTCCTCCTCCTCCTCCTTCCTCCTCCTCCTCCTCCTCCCCCTCCCCTCTTCCCCCTCCTCCTCCTCCTCCTCCTCCTCCTCCTCCTCTCCTCCTCATCCTCCTCCTCCTCCTCGGGTCGCCTACGGCCCTGTGGGAAACTTTGCACCCAGCAGCTTTCAGCCAGGACTCAAGGGCGCCCTCGAGTCCACACGCCAGCGGGTGGCGGAGAGGTCTGTGGAGGAATGAGGGATCGGACTCACGGGCGCCCTCGAGTCCACACGCCAGCGGGTGGGGGAGAGGTCTTTGGAGGAACGAGGGGTCGGACTCACGGGCGCCTTCGAGTCCACACGCCAGCGGGTGGGGGAGAGGTCTTTGGAGGAACGAGGGGTCACTGGATGAACAAGGGCAAGGAAAGGGGGGGAGGGGAACCCAGGATATAGCAGAGGCGGACACGATGGAGGTGGATGAGGGGGGAGGGGCACGGTGTGTGAGGCGAAGGAAGACAGGCAGAGGAGAGTGGCCATGGAGTTGGATGTTGATGGTCACGATGACGAGGAGGTCAATGATGAGGACGAAGTGCAAGGGGCGGAGGATGCCGATTATTGCTCTTGTTGTCGGTGGCATGCGGTGAGCCGGTGAGCGCTGCCCAGGCTTAACCTGAAGCGGAAGATGCAGCGATCGACGAACACCAGCGTCGGGCTCAGCTCCATTGGTGCTGAGATTCAGCAGGAGCGCTGTGTAGCGCTGCCTCCTCCTCGTCCTCACCTTCCTCCCCCTCCCTCCCTCCCTCCCTTCTGCCCACCTTCCCCCTGCCTCCCTCCCTCCTCCCTCCCTCCCTCCCTCCCCCTCCCCCTCCCCCCCTCCCTCCCTCTCCTCCTCCCTCCTCCTCCCTCCTCCCTCTCCCTCCTCCCTCCCTCCTCCCCCTCCCCTCCCTCCCTCCCTCCTCCCTCCCTCCCTCCCTTCTGCTCCTGCTACTCCCGGCCCTTTTCCTCTGTCCAGCTGCCTGGGGCAAGTTCCGCCACCGAGCCAGACCAGCACCCTGAGGTGCTCAGGGCAGGACAGCACAGGACGCCAAGACAGCACGGGACAGCACACCACTGGTCGTGGAACGTGCAGGACACGAGGCCGTAGTTGTGACACCTGGTGCCCCCATCCTTGCTGCAGGGCCAGAACATGTGACGCACATTCTTCCGCGTCGTGTCGTCTTTTCCTCCTGCTCTGGACTTAGCTGTGTTCCTCCCTCTCATCCGTCCCTTCTCTTGGGCTCCAGTGGGGAAGGGCTTGGGGGTCCCTGGGGCCTTTTTGGGCGGTCTTGGGGCCCCCTTGGGCCGTCTTGAGGAGGGTTTCTTGGCAGGGCTGGACCCAAACGCTGTTCTGCTGGACTTCAGCTGTGTTCTGTTCTTCGTTTTGACAGGGAGGTACAGGAACAACAACATAAAACAACAACACAACCGTCTTGAGGAGGGTTTCTTGGGCCGTCTTGGGGCCCTCGTGGCCGTCTGGGATGTCTCCTGCGGCCGTCGTGTCGGGACGGCCGCCATGAGGCAGCCCAGGGACGGTTCCACGACGGTCGCGGGGCACCTTTGGGCTGTCTTGGACCGTTGAGGGGCTCGTGAAGGCTGTCTCGGGCTCCTCCGGATCAGCATCGTTTACCCGATCCCTGTCCCCATCCCCATCCACATTTGGATCTCCACTGTCTCACCACCTCAGTTGGGGATATGCCCCTCGAAACCCGAAGAGAGCAGCTTATATCCCTATCCAGGGGGGGTAGTATCGGATACTGGGGCCCAGCCCATGCAGGTGGGGATGGGGATCTTTTAACCGATGCTCAGTTCCTCGGGAGGCTCCTTGGGGCCAGCCTGGCTCTTGGGAACCGTCCTGTTCTGTCGAGAGACCCCCTCTTGACGTCTTGGAGGAGTACTGGGCTTCCTGAGGGCCCTCCATCATTACTCACCAAACCACCCCACTTTCCGGTTTTGGGTGTGGAAGGGTTGCGCTGTGTTTTCCAAATGTTCCCGAACGCCCCCCGAACTGGAAATTGACAGGCCCAGACGGCGACTTCGGGTTGGACTTGGGGCGGTTTGGTGAGTATGTAGTCGCGCTTGGGCCCTCGTGGGGCCATACAGTCGGGGCCCTGAAGAAGGAACCCTTCTCGTTGGGGAGGGGCTCCGCGTTCCTTAAGTGGTTCACAGCTTGCCTCAGGTTGTCCTCAGGTTTTCGATAGGACATCGAAGTTTAACTTATGGAAAAAAGGGGCCTCGTTCCTTATTTAGGGTTCCTTAGGTCAACGCCACGACTGTATTGGAGACCTCTGTGGCCGCGTGGAGCTGAAGGCAGCCTGAACAGGTGCATCGGCCTGGTTTGCCTGCCTCGGCCGTTTTGGAAGCTCGAGAGCGCGGATCCGCTGGTTTTAATTGGAGGAGGAGGAGGCGGAGGAGGAGGAGGAGGATACCTACAGTTGTATACCAGGGATCGTGGCCTCGGGAGCGCAGATCCACTGTTCTTCACTCGGGATCGTGACCTCGTAAGCGCGGATCCATAGTCTTCACGACCTCGCGACCTCGGGAGCGCGGGTGAATTGCTTTTTTTGCAAGGGAACTGGTGGGGACTATTGCACAAGGCTTATCAGGCAGCTTGTGACATTCTACCACCTCTCAGCGTGCCAGGGGGCATGGTGTTGGGTACTTCCCTATTCCCTATTACTCATTCCTCCCCTCCTCGCTCCTCCTCTTCCTCCTCCTCCTCCCCCTCCTCTTCCTCCTCCCCTTCCTCCCTCCCTCCCTCTTTCGTCCTTCCCTCAGCCGCCTTCTTCTCTTACATCTCCCCTCTTCCCTCTCCCCTCCTCCATCTTGCCCTTCTCCGCTTCCGTCTCCTCCTCCCCCCATCCTTGCTTTTTCTTCTTCCCTGCTTCGCTCCCTCGCTCCGTCCCTCGTTGCCCCCCCTTCCGAATCACCTGACTGCCCGCCTACCAACCCATCGACTCACGGACCTACCAGTTTGCCAACCAACCATGCGCACACAGAGTTGGGCGCATCGCCTGTTCACGAGGGTCTCCTTCCAGGCATCGAGGACATGACTGGGCCGACCAGGCCGCGAAGCTTGGCGCCAGCAGCGCTTCGCGAGGTCTCAAAGGAAGAGCGCACCGGGAAGTGGCCCGCCCTGTGGCAATCTCGAGGGCTGCGGCACAGGGCCCGGCTTGACTAATGCACACTCACTTTTCAAGAGGGGCCTTGTCGTTCCTTCGGCTCGCGTGCGTTCCGCTACCCCTTTTTGGCGGCGGGCGCCCCTGGTGTTCCTTCCGGACTTCCTGGACTTACTTGGGAAATAAGGGGGCCTCGCCCCTGCTTCTATCATCGCAGGCCTAAAGGTTGACACCAACACCAATATCGGCGGTGTGCCTCCATCGAGGGAAGAAGATCCCGATATCGGTGATGGTGGTAGTATTTTGGCTTCCAAGGTGTCCGAACTATTACCACCAACACCGAAATCTAGGATCATCTTCCCCCTGTGGAGGCACACCCCTGCGTTGGTGTTGGTGCCCATTTCCAGGCCTCCAATATCGGTCCTTGGGTCGGGCCGCATACTGTACAGCTCGCGGCGAAGCTCCCGCAGACCTCGTTGCCGACGGCGCGCCCGGGCGGGGCGGGGGGTTCGGCGGGCCCCGCCTCGGGGTTTCGGCGGCGGGGCCGCCGCCAAAAAGGCCCCGCGAGCTGCTCTCTCTGTGGCTTGGCATCGCTCGGACGTGTGCATTTTCCCTTCGGCGAGGACCATCGAGGAGCATCCTGGATCATTTGGCGAAAAAAGACACGCACGAAACCGACAAAAAGCACAGGGAATGGACGTCCGAGCGATGGCGAGAGTGGGGCGGCCACTGCTGCGCAGCTTTGATCACTGCCCGGGCTGCTTCAGGGGGGCTCCCGTTCAGCGTGCATCTAGGCCTCCTAGACGGGGTCGGAGCAGATTCGGGAGGGGAAAACACATACAGACACAACTATCTGTCGATTCCCCAGAAGGTGTAGGAACATATTGGAGGGGGGGGAGACAACACCCAGAACATATGGGGAAATATGGGGAATCCTGTTATTTGTGTCTATTTATTTGTGTGTCCCAGGGCCCCTTCAAAGATGGGGTTGGATGATCGCGCCGCATCGCCGATGCATCGCCGATGCGGCTCGCTGTGGGGCCCCATTTGCTTCACGTCGGCGGCGCCGATGCATCGCCGTCGTGGCCGATGCATCGCCGATGCCTCGGTGATGCATCGCCGATGTGTCGTCGATGCGGCGCGATCCCCCGATCCCATCTGCTCGGACCTCATCAAAGGAGGCCTCTGGTGCAAGTCTCATGGAAAATCTCCAGGAGGACGGTGTGCAGAGCAGTTCTGAGCTCGGCTGCAGGCGTGGTGCGTCACGAAAGCTCGGCAGCCGCCTTGTCGCTGAAGACCGGAGTGACGTTTTTGTTGGCTTTGTGCATCTGCTTGCGGTGCGGGTGCTTCCACCTCTGGTGCGAGGCGCACACGTGCCAGTGGAGGCACGCAGGTCCTCTCGCCGAGCCACACGAGCGCGGGAATCGACGGCGGTTCGGCAGAGGACTCCGCCCGAAACGGTCTGGGGTCACAGTCGAAGATTTTCCAGTTTCTTGCCCCGCTCACTCATCGCTCCAGATCTGGTCGGGAGCACTGTCCACTCCCCCCCATGTCCTCCCCCTCTCCCCTCTCCCCGCTTCCCCTTTCCACCTGTAGCTGCACATGATGAAAACTCCCCTCCTCTCCCCCCCGACTCCGTCCCGAAGACCCTCCGCCCTCGCCGTGCAGTCTTGTGTGCACACAGAATTTGAGCGCACACGTCTTCCCCACTGCTTTTGGCCTTCCACTCCTCCGCCCTCGCCTGGCCGTCCTGCTCCTCCCGCTCCGTCCACTACAGTTCCCGCTGCTGCAGGTCGTCCGCGTCCTCCTCCTCCCATTCGGGGGTGGACAGAAACCCCACCCCGACACGTCGATTGTGAATTGTCCGTTCTCGGTTCCCGGGAGGGCGCCGCGGCCGTCATTTTCCAGGCTTGCACCCGCCAGGTCTGGGCCCGGGGTCGTCTTCACTCAACCGCGCTTCCCTAAGGGGGGTATCTGTCCATTCCCGACTCATCCTCCCTCGTTTCTTCTCTTTCGCAGGCCAGCCACAACTGGGGGAGCTGTGGTCCTTGCCCCCCTGGGGGACCCATCGATTTCGACATCCCTCTCGAGCGATCGTCGAGGCGATGGGCTTCCCCAGGGGGGTAAGGACCACAGCTCCCCCAGTTATGGCTGGTCGGGTTCGGCTCATCCGCCTGCCCCAAGCCAACTCGCTCCTCCCGCTCCTGCTGCTCCAGCTCCTGCCGCTGTTGTTGCTGCTCGCCCTCGTGCTCCGCCCTCGCCATCTCGGCCACGCCCTCTCTGCCTTTTCCTCCCGCTCGTCCTCCCGTTCGCCCGCCACCTCCGCGTGTGTGCGCATGCTCCTCTACGTCGACTACGGCACCGCCGGATCCCGAGGCTTTGCCCCCTCCCGGCCTCGTTCTGAGGCTGAGCCCCCCTCTTCGTCCCCCTGCTCTGGTGAATTCAAGCTTCGCGCGGCCCGCTTAGCTTCGACCAGAAGAGGTGCGCTCTCGACCCGCGAATCAAAAAAGCTTCTGCGCAGCTCCTCTTGTGCGATTGCGCATAACACGACAAAGGGATCTTTTTGGAGTCCCAGACTCGCTGTGCCACGCGTCGAGCGCAGCGGGAAGGGATGGGATGGGAGGGATCGGGTGGCAGATGTGGTGCGAGCGCACCTGGCTTGCCTTCCCGCCCTCGCCCTCCTCTCCTCTCCCCCCTTCGCCCCTCCCCTGACTGCTGGCTCTGCCAGGACAGCCGGGCTTCTCCGCGTACTCTTCTGTTCTTGCGCAGGATTTCAGGCATACCGTTTCTGAAGTTTGTTGTGTTCTCCTATTGCTTCCGGTGTTTCCGATTGGTGTTCTCGCTGCAGCGTGGGCCTCGTTGTGGGATCGGCATTTTGCGCTCCCGTCGTTCGGAATGGTGTCATCGTCCCCTGCCGCACTGGCTTCTCCTTGTATCCGAGCCCCAATTGTTGTCGCCCCCCCCAATTTCTCTCTCCAGTCCTCCAGCTTCTCCCGGTTCTTCCACTCCAGCTCCTACTGCTTCTGCTGCTCGTCCTCGTCGTCCTCCCTCCTCCTCCTCCTCCTCCTCCTCCTCCTCCTCCTCCTCATCATCATCATCATCATCATCATCATCATCAGCATCATCATCATCATCATCATCATCCCCCTCCTCCTTTTCCTATTGCTCATCTTCCTGCCCATCCACCACCTCCTCCTTCTCCTCCTCCTCCTCCTCCTCCTCCTCCTCCTCCTCCTCCCCTCCTCCCCCCTCCGCTCCCCGACTCCCAGATTCTTTTTGATCCGCGGGTCGAGAGCGCACTTCTTCCGGTCGAAGCTAAGCGGGCCGCGCACAGCTTCAATTAATAGAAGGGGGGGGACAGAAGGAGGGGCCTCACGTCAAGGCCAGGAGGGGGCAAAGCCCCGGAATCAGGCGGTGCCGAAGATGATGTGCTTGCAAAGGAACGCCTTGTACAGGAACCCGGCGGCGAAGTACCGGAAGACCGACCCTCAGACATGCGACGTCGTCAATCTCCGCAGCGTGGACCCGGGAGGTCGGCACCTGTGACTCCGGGGCGAGCTTCTCCTCCCGCGAGCCGTCTTCTGGCTGTCCCGGGTCCTGTCGCCCCCCCCCGCCCCCTGGAGCACGAGAGCGGGCAGACACCTCCCGCCGTGATGTAGTCATGACGAGGGGCGTCTCTCGGTTTCGTCCCGAGTCGGGCTGCGGCGGCCGTGTGGGGGGCGACCCGGGCCCCTCGGGAGATGCTCGCGGCGAGGCGCAGGTGCTGGAGGGCGGCCCCGGGCAGGAAGAGCCTCCGACAGCCGGCGACGACTTCCGAAAGTCCCCCCCCCCCCCTCTTCGGGCGAGGAGAGCTACGTTGAAGTCGGGCATGTCCCTCTATGGGAGGAAGATTCAAAACTAGTCAGAAAATAGTCTGGGGGCGATGGTGGGATTTTTTTGACTAGGTGAGCGTGCCTCTATTGCTTCTCACAGTCAACCATGAGAGTAAGGATGGGGCGACTTGGCAAGGGTACCCTTGCATCCTTTGCAATTTTCGCTGGCCAGCGAAAGTCAACATGGCGTCCCAAGGCCCTTGCATCCTTACCCCGCATCCTTATAATTCTGTTTGACTAGTTCTTACATTTCTCACGAACTCTTGCCTGCATGGGGGACATGCCCGACATAGAACTACGTCACGTACACCGATCCTGGCCAGGCCCTCTCCGTGCCCAGCAGGATCGGCCTGGCCAGCTCGTGCGCGCAACCTGTCCCTGCCGGGTAATTGTGGCCAGGGCCCCAGGCGAGGGGACCCGCTTAGTGGCAGGGCCCTGGAACCCCTACAGTCAAACCCCCCCATAAGGATGCGCGACTTTGCTCAGGGTGCCCTTGCGTCCTTGCTCTTCCTTGCTCTTGCGGCTCGTCCTTGGCCTCTTTCGCTTGCCCGCTTGTAAGGGTACCCTTGGGGCGGGCGGCCCCAAACATTCCAACTTCGGCTTCCAAGGGTCTTGCGTCCTTACCGCGCGTCCGTATTAGGGTTGTTGATTATAATTTGGCCAGAGTCGCTAAACCAGGTCTGTCGTGCCCGGTGTTTTTTTTCGGGTAACAGCAGTTCTGGTTCGTGGAACGGGGCGGGGGGGGCCCCCAGTACACATCAGTAGACCAGGTCCCACTAAACCCAGTTCTGCCAACGCCCGATTCCACTCCCCCTGGAGGGGGTCGGAGCGGGGAGGTGGTCAAGCAGTGGCGAGGCGTCCTGGCTTGCCTATAGACCCACCAAGTAATGTTTTAAACAACTTTTGGCTCGCATGTTCATAGAACATCTGGCTGGGGCTGCCTTGTTTTATTTAACACATCGGCTTAATGATCTAGGACGGTTGAATGCTCTAAAAACATGGTCTTCTTTCTTAGAACGTGTTCGGTTTCAAAGAATTTTTTGTGGTAGGACTACAGGAATGCTGGGACTGTCGGTCCTTGCTCGAACTGGAGGAGGTGGAGGGTGAGGAGGGGAGGGCGGGAGTATTGCAGCAGCTCCGACCGAAGGGGCGGGCAGAGGGGAAGGGGTTTTCAGCGATCCCGCTGGGGCCCGACCGACGGGTGCGTGGCACAATCCCTCCCAGCTCTCGCACAGTTCCCCCATCGGAGATGACCTCCTCCTCCCCCCTCCCATCGCCCCTCCTCGCTCTCCCTCCTCCTCCTCCTCCTCCTTCTCCTCCTCCTCCTCCTACTCTCCCTCCTCGTCCTCCTCCTCCTCCTCCTCCTCCTCGCTCCTCCTCGCTCCTCCCCGAGCCTCTTCCTCCGCGCCCTTCCTCCTCCCGGCTCCTCCCCCTCGCTCAGGCCTCCGCCCTTGGCCCCCCCCTTCCCGCCGGAGATGATGGAGTCCGTCGAGAAGACGGTGAACGTCTCGATCGACGACCACATCGCGGAGGCCCGACGGGGCTGCCCTGGCTCGTCGCAGCCCCCGCGGCACGGCGCGCGCTCTCGGGCGCCGGCTCGGCGGGCGGGGTGGGCGGTGCAGCGGCTGCTCCGGCGCCTCCTCGCGCCCGCGAGAGCGCCCCCCCGCGAAAGAGGAGGAGGGAGGAGGGAGGGGGGAGGAGGGAGGAGGGGGGAGGGAGGAGGGAGGAGGGAGGAGGGAGGGAGGAGGGAGGAGGGAGGAGGGACGGAGGAGGGATGAGGGAAGGGGGGGGAGGAGGGTGGAAGGAGGAGGAGGGAGGGAGGAGGGAGGGGAGGGAGAGGGGGGGAGGAGAGGGAGGGAGGGAAGGGAGGGGAGGAGAGAGGGGAGGAGGGAGAAGGGAGGGGAGGAGGGAGGAGGGAGGAGGGAGGATGGAGGAGGGAGGAGGGATGAGGGAGGAGGGAGGGGGAGGAGGGAGGAGGAGGAGGGAGGAGGAGGAGGAGGAGAGAGGAAGGGAGGAGGAGGGGAAGGGGGAAGGAAGGAGGAGGAGGAGGGAGGAGGGAGGAGGGAGGAGGGAGGAGGAGGGAGGAGGGAGGGAGGGAAGGGAGGAGGGAGGAGGGAGGAGGGAAAAGGGAGGAGGAGGGAGGAGGGAGGAGGGAGGAGCGAGGAGGGAGGGGGGCTCCTCTGGGGGCCTCCTGGGAGCTTCTCAGGCCGAGGGCTCGAAATGACTGTTCGGGTCCCCCGTCTGGGCTCCCTCTTGGGGGCATCTTGGAGGCCTCTTCTGCTATCCTGGAGGCCTCTTGGGCGGTCTTGGGGCCCTCTTGGGTTGTTTTGGGGCCCTCTTGGAGGCCTCTTGGGCCATCTTGGGGCGGTTTTGGGGACCTCTGGGCCTGTCTTGGAGCGTCGGGAAGCTGATATGGCGATAATGCCGAAATCTTTGAACAACCTAGGGCCAATGTATGATTTTGCCCATGCTTGGTGCCCTCTTGGAAGTCCTCTTGGAGGCTTGGGGCATTTTGGATACTTTTTGAGCCGTCTATAGGCTACTTTGGCGACTTGGACCGATACTTCGGTCATTCGGGGCCCTCGAGGACCATCTTGGGGGCATCTTGGAGCACTTTTGCCGCGTCTTGTGGCTTTCCTGGGCCCCCGAAACGCCCGGGGGGGAGCCGTATCTGGGTGGCGACCCCTCCTGGGACCCCCCCCCCCCTGCGGGGAAGGGATCAATGGGAAGGGGGTTCTTTTCTGGACGCCCGAAATGGGTGCGGAAATAATGGGTGCAATGCCCAACAGCAGATCCTGTTCATTTTGAACAGGACTCGCTGTCCACACCGCCGCGGCCTGTGTCCACTTGAGACAGAAGGCCGCCCGCCCAACAGCGGCCGCTGTTGGTTTGGAACAACATTTGTTGTTGGGCATTGTACCCATTTTTTCCGTACCCATTTCAGGCGTCCAAATCCTTCGGCTCAGCTACAACGTAGCTCTACTTCGCTGTGGCTGGCGCGCTCGATCGAGGAGGAGCGCCCGGTGACAGTGGGGGGAGCGGTGACGGGCCCAGGGAAAGGGGAGGGGAGGCGACGACGACGACGACGACGACCACGACGACGACGACGACGACAACGACCATGACGACGACGACGACGACGACGACGACGACGACGACGACGACGACGACGACGACGACGACGACGACGACGACGACGACGACGACGACGACGACGACGACGACGACGACGAGTCGAGCGGAACAGCCTCTTACACGCGCCGACAGAGTCGGCGAATTTGCCTCTTGGGTCCCTCTTGGGGGGCCTTTGATGTGCCTCTTGGGGCGTCCTGGAGCCCTCTTGGGCCATCTTGAGGCCATCGTGGGCGTCTCGGAACGACCTTGCGGCGACTCGGGGCCCACTTGTATTGTCTTGGGGGCCTCGTGGGGCCCTCTTGGCCCGTCGTCGGGCCGCCTTTGGTCCGAAAAAGTCGTGCGACAATCCGCGACAGGTCCAAAGGGGGGACGCGGGAAACCCCAGGACACGCGTACTCCGTGCCCAGAGGCACGGCGGCGGATAGATTAATGTGATCGTGATTTTTCGTTCCCCGTGGACCAGTTCTACGTGGCCATTGTGCACCTGCGGCACGCGCGTGAAGGACGTCGTGTTCTGACCGCAGCTCCTTCTTTTCCGCCTCTCTTCTCTCCCTGGCTCTTTCCGCGCCGCAATTCATTATCGGAGCGCCCCCCCGATGCTTGACCGGTACTTGCGTTGCTGATGCCCGCGGATCCGAAAGTCTCTTTGGGACCCTTGGGGCACGCGGCCCCTCAACCACGCACAGGTGGGGGGGAGATGGAGGAGGAGGAGTCAACCACGCGCAGGGGGGGGTTGAGGGGGAGAATGAGGAGGAGGAGGAGGAGGAGGAGGAGGAGGAGGAGGAGGAGGAGGAGGAGGAGGATGAGGAGGAGGAGGAGGAGGAGGAGGAGGAGGAGGGGGGGAGCTTAAAGGTAGCCTCGTCACGAAGCCTTCCCCCCTCCGCCTGCCCCCCCCGTGCGCGCCGCCACGGCCGGGCCGACGCCCTCCTTGCCACCGGCGCGGACAGCGCGTGGTTCCAACGCGAGAAGAGCAGCAGCAGCGCACGATCTCGGAGCTCCGCGAAGGTACCTTCGATCTGCACCGGGCCCCCAGGGCGGCGCCTCCGGCGCCGACCGTGGCGCGCTGCGCGCGCCATTATAGATGGGGGGCCCCGGCGCCGAGCCGAGGAAGCTGCCCGCCGCTCCGAGCGCGCGTGCCGCCGCCGCCCCCGACGAGGCCCACGCGGCCATCGACGGCGACCTCGAAGACCAGCCCGCGAGCGACCCCCGCCTGGCGCCCAGCGGGCGCCCCTGCCCCAGCGGCGAGCACCGGCCGCGCACCAGGATGGACAGGCCCGCGCGGCCGCGCGCCGGGAGGGGTCGGCGACTGCAGCGGGTACGGTTGTGCTGGGGTGTGGTTTTGCGATCGGCACCGCTGGGGCCCGGGTGGAGGGTTTCTCGGAAGGGCCTAGGCGACGCGTCCCTCTCCTCTCTCCTCCTCCCTCCTCCCTCCTCCCTCCTACCTCCTCCTCCTCCTCCTCCTCCGTCTCCTCCACCTCCTCCTCTTCTCCTCCTCCTCCTCCTCCTCCTTCTCCTCGGGTCGCCTACGTCCCCAGGGGAACCGTGTAGGCCGGGGGAGCGCGATACTGTCCTCGTCGGGCCTCTTCGGAGCGCGGCGCAGAACTCGATCGAAGTCGCCGTGCGCAGCCCAGGGTGCCCCCCCGGGGTGCGGGTTGCAAAACACACCCTTTGCAAACCAGACTTTTTCGGAGTTGCCGAGAGGATTAGAAGGGAGGGAGGGGGAGTAGGCTCGGGACGATCGAAATGGGTTATTATGGAAATAATGGGTACGGAGGACGACAGGACGCTCTGTCGGTGCCACTACGGGCGTTGTCCATTTGAGACGGAGGGCCGCCTGCCCAACAGCGTCCGCTGTCGGATTTGGACAACATGTGTCGTTGTATATCGTACTCTTTTTCCGTCGCCATGCTGGGCATCCAAAAAGGAAGAGGGAGGGATGGGGAGGGCGTCTAGGCCTTCCAGAGGGGGTCCGAGCAGGTGGGGTCAGAGGATGGCACCGCATCGCCGATCCATCGGCGGTGCGGTTCGATGCGGAGCCCGACTTTCTCCACGCCTTCGGCGCCAGTGCATCGCTGACCTCGCCGATGCATCGCCGATGCATCGGCGATGCATCGGCGACGCGGCGCGATCCTCAGACCCAATCTGCTGATGCAGACCTATAGGTTGACACCAACACCAATATCGGCGGTGTTCCTCCACCGAGGGAAGAGGATCCCGATCTCGGTGATGGTGGTAATATTCTTGCTTCCAAGGTGACCAAACTATTACCACCAACACCGACATCTAGGATCATCTTACCCCTGTGGAGGCAGCCCCCTGTCTTGGTATTGGTGCCCATTTCCAGGCCTCAAATGCTTGGCTCCCATGTGGGGAGGGAGGGAGGGAGGGAGAGAGAGTGAAGAAACATGGACGGGAGATTTTTGATACCTGGTCGGCCTCTGGGGGGGCCTTCGATGGGCCCGGCACCGTCAACACAAAGGACCCGGGATGGAAGGCTGGTGTTTGGGACGAGAGCCAGATTTGCGGGGGCCACGTGGAGGACCATGAGCAGGGCGGAGGGAGATGGGAATAGGGAGGGGAGGGAGGGTCGCCATGATTCCTTGCAGTCCCACGTCTTTCTCCTGTCTCCTTGGCCCTTGTGGCTTCGTGGCCTTCTGCTCCCTCGTTCACGCTTTTTTTTCTATTGTCCCACTCGCAGAGATCGATATGACGCCAGCCAGCACCGTGTGTTCCAAGGATAATTGAGGAAGGAGGTCCCCTGGGAAAGGTGTCCAGATTTGTTTCGCCGTTTTCAGGTGTTTCGGAACCATCCATGGGCCACGGGGCAGTCGTAATACGGCACAGGATGCAGACTTGGTCCTGGGGGAAGGCCCTGGGGTCCAGGACAAGTTTTCCTGAGGACCCATGCCAAAAAGGGGGGAGGAGGCGGAGGGAGGAAGGAGGTTGGATTACCTTGGACAAGATGGGAAGCGGCACGGCCCTGCTTCGCCTCGAACCGACTTGCGGCCCTCTTCTGCTACCACCACCGCAGCCAGGGAGAAAGATGCGGAGGGGAGGGCGCGGGAAGTTGTTGCCTGCCAGCCCATGGGAGCAGTTGCCGTCAGTTGTCCCTCTCCAGGCACAGACACACATAAACGCCAATCCCCAGGAAAACCTGGAAAAGGTCTCGGAAATGGAGGGGACGACGAGAAGGGGCACCGAAGTTTGTGGAAGCACAAGGGGGCATCTTGGGGATGTGTGTCTCCTTCTTCGCGTTCTGCCCTGTCGTGTCTTCTGGCTTTGCTCGCCCCCCCCCCCCTCCTCCTCCCTCCTCTCCTCCTCCTCCTCCTCCTCCTCCTCCTCCTTCTCCTCCTCCTTCTCCTCCTCCTCCTCCTCCTCCTCCTCCTCCTCCTCCTCCTCCTCCTCCTCCTCCTCCTCCTCCTCCTCACCCTCCCCTGCGCTTGCGCTCGCGCTGCTCCCGCGCCGCTCTGCCGCCCGCCCTCGCCCCCCCTCGGCGGCGCCGCCGAGGGCTTGGCATCGCTCGGACGTGTGCATTTTATCGGCAAGGGCCATCGAGGAGCATTTTTGTTCACGTTGCGAAACAAATGCGCGCACGAAACCGACAAATGCGCAGGGAATGGACGTCCAAGCGATGGCGAGAGGGGTGTGACGCGCCGGAGGGGGGGGGGGGGGTCGGGGCCTCCTCGGCCGGCGGCCGGGCTTCTCCGCCTGGCCTGGCAAGAAGCAGCGTGTCCGGATGCAGCTCCTGGGAGGTCAAACTCCTTTTCAGCCCTGGTCCGAAGTCCCGCTCCATCCGGCTTCATCCCGCTCAAGCCCGCGTAATCTGGCTTATAATCCCGCTGAATTCCGCCGAATCCGGCTGAATCCCGCTTGATCCGAGGCCCACTCTGGCGTAACAGCCCCCCAAATGGGGCTTAATCCTCCTTCATCCTTACTCCTTCCGGCGAACACCTCCCTGTAGTTGCCTCCTGAAGCGTGCGGCCTCGGAGGAGGCCCAGGCAGCTCTTCCGACTGCCCGGAGCCTTCTGCGTCTTCGGGGGAGGCCCGCGCGCCGAGCCTCGCTCCCTCCCGGACCCCCCGCCCCCCCAGTGCAGGGTCCAGGTCGATCCGATCGATCCGAGTGTCCACCGAGCCTTCTCTTTGGGCGGAGGGCGAAGGGTGAGATCTGAGATGCCGTTTCGAGGGATCTTCGAGGCTCGAGTCTGCAAAACGCGAGTCACAAGACGGACTGATTTTCGAGGTGCGTAAGCCCATATGGATTTCACCCTGAGCCCTCCACCCGAAGAAAATGTTCAGATCTACTACGATTCGATTCGGTGCTCCGGCGGTGCGATGTGGCCCGCTGGTTGCATGGCGCTGCCGCGCCTCCTGGCGCAGACAGTTCGATGTGGCTCCGACGTCTCCGTGCCTTTGCGGCGGCCCGATTGGCGGCGTGCATTTGTCCGAGCAGACTCGGGCCCGCCATGCGGTACTGGCTGCTCCCCCCCCCGCATGTTTTTTCCTTCTGCTCCTGCCCCCCCCCCCCCCCCCCCTCCTCCTCTTTCTCCTCCTCCTCCTCCTCCTCCTTCTCCTCCTCCTCCTCCTCCTCCTTTTTTTCATGCTTTTCTTCCTCACCGCACATGCGGGAGCGCTCGGAGGAGGAGGAGGCGGTGGGGGAGGGGAAGCGGGAGGGGAGGGAGGCACGCCAGGTGCGCTCGCGTCATATCGGACGTCCTGCCCCTCCCTACCATCCCTGGCCATGGCGTAGATGTCCTCTCTTTTCGCAGTCGGTTGTCGCAGCAGGGCACAGCATTGTATGGCATAGCATGGTGTTGAAGATCAACGCATAGCCTGACATAGCATGGCGTGGCGACGCGCCAATGTGGTGGGGGGTTCTGCAGCCCAACAATTCATCGGCACTGAACGTATAATCACTTCCGATGGTTGTTTCGGGGGGCCATTTTCTAGATTTTGGAGCGTGTTTGGCAGGACCGAGAACCATGCCGTGGCATGGCGCTGTCAATAATGACGCCAGCGCTGCAGCGGGAGCACGATTCGGAACGAGCGGAAGCGCGGAAATGAGGACAGCGCTGCAGCGGGAGGGGGCGGGGGACCGACACCGAATGTGTAATCACTTCCGATGGCTGTTCCGTGGGGCCATTTTTCTAGATTTTGGTGCATATTAGGAAGGACCGAAAACCATGCCGTGGCATGGCGCTGGAAATAATGACGCCAGCGCTGCAGCGGGAGCACGATTCGGAACGAGCGGAAGCGCGGAAATGAGACCAGCGTTGCAGCGGGAACACGATTCGGAACGAGCGGTTGCCCGAAAATGAGGCCGGCGCTTCAGCGAAAGCGAAACCCCTTTCCGAGGAAACTTGTGTGTTTCAGGGGGGCCGGCCATTTCCCGGACGCCACCAGGGGAGAGAGGATATTAGTATTCATAGTGTTTAATTGTGGAGGGATGAGAAGGGGAGGAAGGGGAGGGTTGAGAAGAGGAGGGAGGGTCGAGGACGAGGGTGGGCGAGGGCTCCTGCCCGGTGCAGGCTGTGCATCCTCTTCGGCGACGCCTGGGGGCCAACGGCAGAAGGGCGCCGCGGTCCACCGATGGGGCACTTTGGCAGCCAGGGAGGGCGGGTAGGGGGCCACATGCGAACCCTACCCCTACCCCCCACCATTTCGGAGGGGGAGGGTGGGGTTCGCATGTGGCTCCCTAGCGGGGGCGTGCTGGAGGCTATGGCAGGAGGCAAATCGGCGGCAGTATGCGGATGGCCATGGTCCAGGCCTCGTAGATGGGGTCGGAGCAGATGGAGTCGGGGGATCGCGCCGCATCGCCGATGCATCGGCGATGCTGCTCGACATTGATCCCTATTTTTTCCATGCTGACGTCGCCGATGCATCGTTGATGCATCGGCAAATCGACGGCAGGGTGCGGATGGCCATGCCATTAAGCATGATTCAATCTCTAACCCTGATGACAAAACGAACTCGTGGCCTAAGCGGGGTCCACAGTTCCCAGGGGTATCCCTGAACATCTGGGTGGTGTCGTCTGACACCTCTGCAAAAGAAAGGGCCCCCCTACCTCTCATGCTGTAGGTCATCCTGACCTACGCCCCCTCCCTCGGGGCTGGACAGACCTCCTATCCTGACACCTCGATTAGTGAATTGGCTGTTTTCGGTTCGCGGGAGGGCGTCGCGGCCGTCATTTTTGCGGGTCCAGGTCCATCGGTTTCGGTCCCAGGCCGCTTTCACTAAGGGGAGGTCTACTGAAGGGAGGTTTGTCCAGCGCCGACTCCCAGATTGTTCGGGGTGCCTTTATCGCTGATCCCACGGGGACGAGGAGACTGAGGCTCTCAGACTCTTTCTGGGCGGAGGCTGGGGAGTGCCGCCTGTCGGGCGTTGCTGTCGGCACTCGGCGGCTTTCAAGCCTCGGGTGTGTTCTTCTGCCGCAGTGCCTGTCGCTGGGAGCGTCCCAGGGGTGCCTCCTCCTCCTCCTCCTCCTCCTCCTCCTCCTCCCTCTTATCCTCCTCCCTCCTCCTTCCTCCTCGTCCTCCTCCCTCCCCTCCCTCCCTCCCTCCCTCCCTCCTCCCTCCCTCCCACCCGCCCTGCCGCCCGAGGAGGGAGGAGGACAGCCGAGGCCTGGCCCGAAAACCAGACGAGGATCACTCGGATCGGGCCGAACCAGGGCGGATTGTGCAAGGGCGACGTTTGCTGCATGCAGCTGTTCTCGGCCCTGCCGCCGGGCGTCTTCCTCGGTACACACGGGCGCCTCTGGCGCAGGGGAAGTCAGCTGCGTGAGCTGATTCCTTACCCTCCCCGTTCTCCCCCCACCTCATGTGCGATCCGAGAGTGTACGGAGGGCGGCCAGTCCTGATCTTTGAGTGAAGCGGAAGATACGGCAGGGGACTTCGGCTTAGCGTGTCGAACCGCTGGTTCTGGCACTCCTCGCTTCGGTACGACGCGTTAGCCACCTCTTCACTTGCGAGTGTCGACGCCCCGAGCCTCTCCGAGCCTCCCGCCCCGCGGAGCGGAAGGACGCGCTGTCCGCTTGCAGGGCACAGCGTGTCGCCGTGGCCGCCAGCGCGACGCGCGAAGCAAAAGTTCCGATGCCCCGTTTGCCAGCCGTGCAGATGTGCGTTGAGCGCGTGTGAGTACAGCAGGACGCCGCAGGCCCTATCGCCTCCGCGCTTCTCCCGCGTACCCAGCACCGCCAGCCCAGGCAAGAAGAGGGGCAACGTCATGCCCGTGTCGAAGGCCGCCTTGGGGTGCAGAAGTTCTAGGCCTCCCAGATTGGGTCCGAGTAGAGGTCGGAGAGTCGTGCCGCATCGTCGATGCGATGCGATGTGGAGCCGAGTTTCTCCACTCCGACGTCGCCGATGCATCGTCGATGTCGCGGACGCATCGCCAATGCGTCGGCGATGCATCGAGGATGCGGCGCGATCCTCCGACGCCGTCTATTCGGACCCCATCTGGAAGGCCTCTAGAAGTGGAGTGAAGAAGCAGGGACTTTACCGACGCTCGCGGCGGGGGGAGGGGCCGGTCGGGAGGGGAATGGTCACGGCGGCCGCGGCGCGCACCCGCCAGGGTGCGTCCGCGCCGCCGGCGAATCAATCGCTTGTGCGCACCACACAAGTGGGGGGTGGTCCGGGCCCCCCCCCCAGTGCGCTCGTTAGCGTTACCCTCAAGTCGGGCCTGTCCCTCTACAGGAGGAGTATTCAAAAACAGTCAAAGAATAGCCTGGGGACTTTTTTTTATACATATATATACACACTTGTTTTTTTGTTACATGTTTCAAGTATAAGATATATATATATATATTTCATTTGGGGGTATTGTTGGACTACTTATTTTTCGTCCAAAGATCCCCTTGCAGGAGGAGAGGCCCGACTTGACGTTACCCGTGGTGGTGGTGGTGGTGGCCCCGGTAGCGCTGCGCCAGCGGCGCCCCCCCCCTCTCCCGAAGGCGAGGCAGCTGACGGACCGGCTCGAGGACGCCGCCCGCCCAGGGTAGCGCGCCCCGCCCTCGCTCCATCCCTCGCTCCCTTCCCTCGCTCCCCCCCCTTCCTCCATTTCCCTCCCCCCTCCTCCCCATCCCTTTCTCCCCTTCCCTCCTGCCCTTTTCCCCTCCAAAGGGCCCTCGCTCCATCCCTCGCTCCCTTCCCTCGCTCCCCCCCTTCCTCCATTTCCCTCCCCCCTCCTCCCCCTCCCTTCCTCCCCTTCCCTCCTGCCCTTTTCCCCTCCAAAGGGCCCTCGCTCCATCCCTCGCTCCCTTCCCTCGCTCCCCCCTTCCTCCATTTCCCTCCCCCTCCTCCCCCCCCCGTTCCTCCCCTTCCCTCCTGCCCTTTTCCCCTCCAAAGGGCCCTCGCTCCATCCCTCGCTCCCTTCCCTCGCTCCCCCCCTTCCTCCATTTCCCTCCCTCCTCCCCCCCCTTCCTCCCCTACCCTCCTGCCCTTTCCCCTCCTTTGGAGGCGGCTCCCCTTCCCTCCTCCCTCCCCCTCCGTCTCCCCTTCCCTCCCTCCCTCCTCCCCCCCTTCCCTCCTCCCCCCTGCCTCCCTCCTCCCTCGTCCGTCGCTCCCTTCCTCATCCTGGAGGCCTTGGAGGGGGGTGATCCGCAGGTCGTGGCCGCACGCATACTAGGCGCACGGGTCACACGTGATCGGTGGCCCCACAGGGGAGCTGCACCGACGGCCACACTGGAAGGGACCGCATGCCGCCGCCGTGGCAATGTCAGCACACCCCTCACACGTTCCGTGGCCGCAGCCGCCGCTGCGCCAGTGTCAGCACATCCCTCACACGTTTCGTGGCCCCACAGGGAGCTCGACCGAAGCCCCAGCGGCAGGGTCCGCATGCTGCCGCCGCGCCAATGTCGGCACGCATCTAGCACGTCTCGTGGCCTCACAGGGAGCTGCACCGAAGACCTTAGAGGGGTGGTCCGCATGCCGTCGCCGCACCCATTTCCGCACAGTCGTCACACGTTTCGTGGCCCCATAGAGATTCCCCCTCCTTCGTTCCACCTGCCTTGCGGTACGCTCATTTGCACATGGTTGACTCTTTCGCCACGTGGACTGTTTTATCTCCCAACCAGTCGACAGCGCGGGCACCCAGGGGTCTGAGATTCCCCCCCCCCCCCAGGTCAGTTTTTCACCCCGAGTACTCTTCGAGTGGGCCTGCGTCGTGGCGAGGGCCCCTCCTCCTCCTCCTCCTCCTCCTCCTCCTCCTCCTCCTCCTCTCCTCTCTCCTCCTCCTCCTCCTCCTCCTCCTCCTCCTCTCCTCTCCTCCTCTCCTCCTCCTCCCCCTCCCCTCCTCCTCCCTCCTCCTCCTCCTCCTCCTGCTCTTCCTCCTCCCCTCCTCCTCCTCCTCCTCCTCCTCCTCCTCCTCCTCCTTCAGATGCTGGGCCTCTCGGCAAAACTCTCGGCCGCGGCCCCCTCGCAGCCAGAGGCGCTTCGGCTCCCGGGCCGTACCTCGGGCCTCCGGGGGGGGGCCCCTCCGGGGCGCCCGGGGGGCCCCCATCCGAAGACCGCCCTCGGCGAGGCGCAGCCGCTGGGAATCAGAGCGTGAATTACCTACGGTAGGTTCGCGTCGTGTCGACTGGCGGCGACCCCGCCGCCGACGTTTAACGTTGAACGCCGGCGGCGACCCAGAATCGGTCGATGTTGAACGATTGGACGTTGCGGGAACGGCCGATCGTTTAAGGTTGAACGATCCACGCGGTGTCAGAAACCAACGCCAGGGTCGTCACGACGCGAACCTCCCGTACCCCGCTTTCGCTTCCAGGCAAAACCAAGCCATACCACGCGCCTCCTCGTCAAGCGGCCTGACCAGTACAGGCTGCAATCTGGCATCGTTTGGTATCTCCTGGAAGCGAAGGTGGTCAAAAGCGAGGTAGGTTTGTTTCCCCCCTAGGGAAGCATCCCGAGGCGGGAATCTCGGGGTTGGACAGGACCCCGACCCACCCGTCGATCAGTGAATCGTCCGTTTTCGGCTCCAGAGGGCTCCACGGATGTGATTTTCCAGGCCTGCGCCCGCCAGGCTTGGTCCCGAGGTCGCTTTCACTAGTCCACGTTTGACTAAAGGGGGCTCTGTCCATCCCCGAGGATCCCTGCACGAATCACCGAAACTTCCGAAACGATTCGCAGCGAGAGGAGGTCTGGGCCCCCCTCCAGGCGGGGCCAGGAGCGGGATACCTCGTCCCAGGGCGTTCCAGAAGGCTCTCAGAGCGTTCCGGAGGCACTCTGAAGCGGCCGCGGCGCCCGATACCTCGTCCAGAACCGCCAGGCCTCAGAGATTCCCGATTTGTCCTGGTCTGTGTTTGTCTGGTCTTTGCGTCGTCTTCCCTCTCCATACGAGGAGAATCCAGGGGGCCTCGCGCGGCGCGCAGTAGTTGGAATATCTAGTTCACACTTTCCCCCACCATCTATATATATAAAAATGTATATAGTAA
>CAUYUJ010017003.1:127500-141684 GCA_963575745.1 Prorocentrum cordatum
GACCTCTTCCACAGGATCCCCGCGAGCCACTTCGACCTGCTGGGGCTGCCCCGGGACTCCGCGGCGGCGGCCCGGGAGCCCGAGGCCGCGCCGGAGGGAGGGATGGCTGGAGGGAGGAGTGCGTGATGGATTGAGGACGAGGGAGGAGAGAGAGAGAGAGCGAGAGAGAGAGAGAATGGGGAGGACAGGGAGGATAGAGAGGGAGGGAGGGGGGCGGACGATGAGGAGGAGCAGGGACGATGGAGTATGGACGATGGAGGAGGGGGAGGAGGAGGAGGAGGAGGAGTAGGAGGAGGAGGAGGAGGATCAGGGAGGATGCAGGAGGAGGAGGAGGAGGATGAGGAGGAGGAGGAGCAGGGAGGATGCAGGAGGAGGAGGAGGAGGGAGCAGGAGGAGGAGGTTGAGGAGCATGAGGGACGGAGGATCGAAACAAGGCCACGCAAACATAGAATTTCGTTGGTATTTTTTGGATCAGCACTGGATCCCCTTGGCGGCGCCCATGGCGAGATCCGCGCGTTCCGAGAAAGTGGCGCGCAGCTCTTTGTTCTTCTTAGTTCTTCTTGAGAGCGCCCTGGGCGTTTCCTTACCGTTGTGCACTGCAGGCCTTCGACTGGCTGAAAACGCGATATATAGCAAAACGCAACCGACGGGCTTCTGCGCCTTT
This sequence comes from Prorocentrum cordatum, assembly GCA_963575745.1. Classification (NCBI taxonomy): domain Eukaryota; class Dinophyceae; order Prorocentrales; family Prorocentraceae; genus Prorocentrum; species Prorocentrum cordatum. Next base: position 128,165 of record CAUYUJ010017003.1, read on the forward strand.
CGCCAGGTTTGCTGTTTGTGTCATGCTTGTTGTGCTTGTAGGCCCGTCACTGTGGATCGCTGTGTGTTTAAAGCGTTTCGTTGTGCTCCACGTTGTCCTTTTTGTTCCACCCTTCCGTAGACGCGCTAACGGTTGCAGGAGGTGCTTCGACCCCGACCCTCCCGGCGCGCACACCGCTCAGACGTCGAGAGACTGGCAAGCACGGTGGAGTGCCAGGCCAGGACGTGTTTGCCCAGCAGGCCCAGGTGCCGTAGACGCGCTGACGGTGTTTTGGCTAACGGCGATGTAGGACAACCAATTGTAGGAAAGCGTGGTACGTGGCCAAGCCAATTGTAGGAACGCGTGATCCGTGCTCTCCTACAACTCGCTGTGTCGTTGTCGTTCGGTACGTTCGCACATTTGGAATGGAGGAAACGGTGTCTTCGTTCTCTCCTACATTTTGTTTTGCGCGAGCTCGGCGTCACAAACGTCGGATTCCCAGCATCGCCGCTAACCAACATCGCCGTCAGCGCGGCCTTAGCCCTTGCTGGAGAGGCCCTGCAACGCAGGGTCCTCGAGACTTCGGGGGGGGGGATTTCGGGGTAGAGTTTTACCAGGGGGACAACGACGAACGCAAGCCATACCCCGAAATCTTTGGCCGACGTTTTAGTCCTCGGTGAATCCGCGTTTTTGGGATTGGGATTGTGTTTTTTTTGGAAAAGGTCGACGACGAGCGATGGGGGGGGAATCGAGAGGGAGAAACCGTAAGATCGAAATGGGTACGGGAAGACTGGGCACGAAGACTAATTGCATGTCCTGTTCCTTGTGGGCAGGGCTCGTTGTCCGAGCCCCCGCGGACGTTGTCCCCTTCAGGCAGATGGCCGCCTGCCAACAGCGGCCGCTGTCTGTTTTGGACAGCACTTGTCTTTGGGCATTGTACCCATTTTGTTGGGCTTCCAAAGAGAAGGCCTTCTCAGCAGGCAGCGGGGCTTCCCAGAAGCGCTCGCGCCTTCTGAGTTTTCTGTGTCTTCGGGGAAGGCTCAGGAAACTTTCCCAGGAGGCTGGGGGACCTCCGAGCCTTGCGAGAAGGTCTGCCCCTTCTCGCTTCCCCCCCCTCGCTCGCCACCAGCCAGGCTCTGAGGAAAGCACGGCGTCGGAGATCCCGGCTCTCGGTGGGAGGATTCCACGGCAGTCGCCGACGGTTCGAACATTGACGGTGGAATGCCTGCCGGGAGGAGGAGGAGGAGGAGGAGGAGGAGGAGGAGGAGGAGGAGGAGGAGGAGGAGGAGGAGGAGGAGGAGGAGGAGGAGGAGGAGGAGGAGGAGGAGGGAGGAGGAGGAGGGAGGAGGAGGGGAGGCGAGGAGGAGGAGGAGGAGGAGGAGGAGGAGGAGAGGAGGATGAGGGAGGAGGGAGGGAGGGGGGGGGAGGAGGAGGGGGAGGAGGAGGGCGAGGAGGAGGAGGAGGAGGAAGGCGAGGCAGAGGAGCCGGCGGTAGAGGGGGGAGCAGTGAGGCTCTGCGCAGGGCGTGTGCCCGTCGGATGCGAAGGAGAGAGGCTGGGAGGCTGCGAGTATCCTCGCTCAGTGCCGAGGGGTGATCGCCCTCGAGAACTGCTGGCCACGCGCAGATGGGGGTAGGGGGAGGGGGGAAGGCTTCTTAGAAGCACCCCTGCTTCTTAGAAGGCGCGGGCCTTCTTTGTAGATGTAAGGCCGGCGCCTTCTAAGAAGCAGCCTCCTTCTAAGAAGCCTTCCCCCCTCCCCCTACCCTCTTGTGCGCGCCGCCAAAACTGCACTACGTCTTTCAATCGGGCGATGCCTAGTATCTCTGCACTTGGCACAGGCTGGCTATCCTAGGTTCAGACAGGACGAACGAACCGAAGATAGAAAGCGGGATTAGGATAGAGGAGGAGGAGGAGGTGGAGGAGGAGGAGGAGGATACTCCTCCTCCTCCTCCTTCCCCTCCTCATTTCGGATGCTTCCTTGAGGTTCTGCGGGCTTCCCGCCTTCCGCAGAGCGGCCACGAGGGCGGGGACGGACGGGAGGAGGATGAGAAGGACGCAAGGGAGCAGAAATGAGGGACGCCGACGACGACGATGATGGTGGTGGTGATGGTGATGATGTCGTCGTCGTCGTCGTCGTCGTCGTCGTCGTCGTCGTCGTCGTCGTCGTCGTCGTCGGTGTCGTCGTCGCCGTCGGTGTCGCCGCAGCCGTCGCCGCCGGCGCCGTCGCCGCCGTCGTCGCCGCCGTCGCCGCCGCTGTCGTCGTCGTCGTCGTCGTTGCCGCCGTCGCCTTCCGCGCCGCCAGATGTTGCGGCTGCTGTCCGAGGACGGGAGCCGCCCTTCCCCGCAGCAGATGCAGGCGGTCCACGACGTGTTCCTCTCGATCGTGGAGGCCTGGGGCCTGCCCTCGTCCTCGCCCTCCGCCTCCCCTCCCCCGCTCCCCTCCCTCCCCTCTCCTCCTCCTGCCCCCCCCTCCGCCTCCGCCGTCTCCCCCCTCCCCCCCCCCTCTCCTCGTCCTCGTCTTCCTCTCCTCCCCGCTCCCCCCCCCCTCTCCTCCTCCCACCCCTCCCCGCCGCCCCCTCTTTCTTGGCCTTTCGTCTCCTACTCCCTCTCCTCCTCCGCCGCCCCGCTGGGCCCAGGGGCCCCCCAGAGTCCCGCGGGTGCCTGCGGAGGTGCAGCGCGCAGGGACAGCGCGGCCCTGGCTCGGCCCCCAGACTGTCCCAGGTGTGCTCAGCCCTTAGTGTGAAGTCGGGCCTGTCCCTCTACAGGAGGAGCGTTCCAAAATAGTTACAAAATATTGCGCCGTACCGAAAGTTTCCCCAATTTCGCCACCGTGCTCGCCGCGGCCATCAGAGGTGGCGCGCGCAGGATACGACTCGCGGGGCCCGAGGGCGGACGGGGACGATACCGCGAGGGCAGAGTCGGCGCGCCGATGGGCAGCCCAGCACCCTGTTTGGCTGAAGGGGCCCAGTACAATGTAAGGGCAGAGCGTAACCCCCGCCCGGGGTCGCGGGATCGGGTTCCCCTTCCGAATTGAAAATCTGAAATCCCAGACGGTGTGCTGACCCGAAAATGAGCAAACGGCATCGGACTTCCTCGAAGAAAAACTTTCGGGTTCGGCCATACGACGACCCGAAACATTTTCCGGCCGACCTGAAAGTGGCCAAATCCCAGGGGCCTTGTGTCAAACAAACATCGGGTCCGGTTCGATCGACTTGAAAATGCGCGAACCGCTAAGGACTCGATGCAAACACATCGTTCTCGAAGTTTTCGGGCCCACTCCGAAGAAACCGAAATGGGCAAACCGCCTGGATCTTCCCATCAGAAGCGGTTTCTCGGTGGTCTGGGCTTCGTCCGAAGGAGCCGCCGATGGGCAGACCGCTCAGGACTTCCTGCACAAGAAACGGTTTCCCGGGTGAGCCATTGTCAACGGGAACGCGCCCCGCGCGGGATCGGGGATCGCACGGGTGCGCGACTGCTCTCGCCTGTCCAGGGGCATGCGTTGCCGCGCCCTTCCAGCATAGCGTTAGCGCTGCATTCACGCGGCGCCGTGCCTCTCAAATCGGAGTGAACTCCCCGAGCGCCGATGTAGTCTCAGGACGATGTTTTGATGATTCTTGACAATTTTAGGGCATTTGTCGTTTTTTCGCCCAAAATCCGCCTGCAGGGAGCCTTAGTGGGCCCTGGAAAAGACAGGGCCTTTCTGCCGTTTTTGTCGCCGGTTCCGGAGCTGTTTTTTTCGCCAGTTCCGTCACTTTTTTTCTGGGTTCAGGCTGAAGTTTCAATTCCAGGACCGTTTATGTTCCGTTTGCAGTCGCCGTTTTTCTTGCGTACCACTTCCAAGAAACATTTTTGCGGAAGCGGTGAACAATTGGCCGTGCCGCTTCCCCGCTTCCTGGGCGTGCGGAACCGCCCCCCCCCCCCTGGGTCCCCCCCCAGGCGCCGGCGCCAACGCTGGCACCACCTGGCGGCGGCGGCGGCGGCGGGGGCGGTGGCAGCGACGAGGACGACGACGACGAGGAGGACGACGACGACGACAACGACAACACGACGAGCACGACGACGACGATCACGACGACGTCAGCGACGGCGTCGACGACGACGACGACGACGACGACGACGACGACGACGACGACGACGACGACGACGGCGGCGGCGGCGGCGGCAACGACGACGACGTCGACGATGACGACGGCGACGACAGCGACAAGCACGACGACCATGACAGCGACGACGTCGACAAAAACGAAAATAATGACGACGATGACGGCGACGATGTCGACGGCGACCACGACGACGTCGTCGACGGCGACGACGACGCGGACGACGGCGACGACGACGACGACGACGGCGACGATGGCGACGATAGCAAAGGCGACGGCGACGACGACGTCGGCGACGACGACGATGACGACGACGTAGGCGCTGCCAGCCGCCGCCGCTGCCGCCGCCGGCGCTGGCGCGCCGGCGCCCGCGTTGTGATCGACAGCGCCGAATTTTCGGGGGGCTCCCCCCTCTTCGAATGTTCGGGGGGGCCCCTCCCCCGTCTCAAACGCGCCGCCGAATGGTCCAAAGTCGAGCGCCGCTGCGCAGAGTGTGTTTCGGCGGTGCGCCCGGGGAGAGGAGAGATGAAACCGGCGTTCTCAGAGGGCGTCGTGGCTTCTCGGAAGCCTTCCGGCCTTCTGAAAAGAAGTTTGCGGTGTCTTACGAGAAGGCTTCGAAAACTTTTCAAAAGGCCGCAGGCTTTCCGAGCCTTCTGAGCAGGCCCGCCCCTTTTCACTGCACCCCTGGGCTCGCCGCTGATTGTTGTCACAGAGACAGAAAATACACACATGTGTGTGCACTCTGTCGCATCTCTACTCGGAATCTGGAACGTATGCATTGAAAAGTGGCGGGCTTTGTTTCAATCCCACGAATTTTTGAGGGTCGGGGACGACGTCGGGATGGTGTGGTGTCTACTTCTCCCCCATTACAGCGAAACATCTATACACCAGGATCCCGTATACACCAGGATCCGTGCCCCTGTGAATTTCAGCGCAGGGTCGGGAAGAAGCGTCGGTGTATAGAGCTCGTTTCCCTATCCACTCGGACTCCATTTGGGAGGCCCGGACTGGTATGAGGAAAGAGGGATCCTGAGGAGGACGGGTCCTAGTGGCAAGAGGGGAGGCCAATAAAAGGAGAGCACTATTGGCACCCCCCGACCTCAGGCGAAGTATTGGCTGCACATCCACACGGGCGAGTTCAGCGGCGAGGAGGCGGAGCACCTGCTGTCGAGCGTGGCCAGCGCTCGCCCGCTGGCCGCGTGGCGCCTGCGGGACCTGGAGTACCTCAGGAGCCCGCCGGGCGGAATGGTGGGCTTCGAGCACAGCAAGCGTTGAGTCGGGCCTGTCCCTCCACAGGGGGATTCTCGACGAAAAATAAAAAATGCCCCCAAAATAGTCGAAGCATACTCCAAAAATAGTCTGGGGATTATTTTTGGGGTATTTTTTTACCTTCTTGGGGCATTTCTGGGGTATTTTCATTTTTCGTCGAAAATCGCCCTGTAGGGGGACAGGCCCGACTTAAAGTAAGCGTTGAGTGGGGCACGTCCCTCCACTGGGAGAAACATTCGAAACTAGCCAAACCATACTCTGGAGACGATTTTGTTAGTTGATTATGCTTTATTATGCTTTATGCTTCATTGATTATGCTTTAGCTTTGTTGATTTAGTTTGATTGTTTATGTTTTTTTTTGTGGATTTAGCTATTACTCATTGTTTGATTTGCGTTGATTATGCTTCATTGTTTCGGTCCAACAATCCGCCTGTAGGGGGGCATGCCCGACCTCAAGCAGGCGGCATGAACCCAAAACTGGCAGGGCCCGCGCGGCTTTCTCTCTTGGATCGGTGTTGGATCCTCCGTGCCTTGGCGGCTCCCCTTACGCCGTTGGTCCTTCGCGTCTCACATGCAGGCACAATGAGAGAGAGAGAGAGAGAGAGGTACAGTTAGACCGAGCTATACTTTGAAGTCGGTTCTGGGATGGTACCTAGAGTGCTTTGTGTTTGGTGGATGCTATTGTGTAGTGTGCATCCTGGGGAGGGTGCCCTTGGATGTTCTGCTTGTTCTGGCCGGCGGAGGGTCTCGTGTTCTTGAGGGATGTTCTTTTGGTCTAGGGACTACTGTAGATCAATCAAAGGAGCGATCGCTTTGGGTTACAGTTTCGCCATCACCGTCCCCATACTGTCGTTCCTTGCTTCTTCCTCGTTCTCGCCTTAATTACCTTGCGAGCCCTCCTCGTCCTCCTCACATTTATGTGCGGAGGCTCCTTTGACCTGAGCTTCTGGAAGACTTCGCGAAAGCTTTCTATGGGTTTCCGAGGTCGCCTCTGACGTCCCTGGCGCTTTTGGGCGGCCTCTGGGGGGTTCCTCTTCCACATGCTGCAAAACCCTGGTCTCGGGTCACGGTTTGAATGCTTCCAGGGAACGTCTTGGAGGAACTTTGGACCGTCATGGGGCCTTCAGCGGGCAGTTCCTGAGCTCTCTTGGGCCGTTTTGGGGCTCTCTAGGGCTGCCAGGAAGCTATTGTTGGTCGTCTTTGAATGGTTCTCGTGCGTTTTCGGACGTCCGGAAGATCGAAGAGCCGAGTAGCCCAACATCGTACAACACCACCGATTTTTTTCGCTGCGTTCCTGAAGCCTCTTGCGGGTGATATTCGGGCCGTATTCGGGCGTCTGGCGGGGGTCCTGGGCCGGTGGGGGCCATAGAGAGCGTTGGTGGTCTCTGTGGACCACCGCCGACCCGTTTGCGCGGTTTGCCAGGGATCGGGGCTCAGACATCTCGCGGGACCCTGCGAGGAGGCGTGCAAGAATCCCGGTCGCCGGGGGTCCCGTTTCGAGGGGGGGATTCTGTAGGGTCCCAGGTTTTGAAAAGCAGATTAAGGCACATCTACACACATGTGTTTATATATGTATATATATATATATATATATGTGTATATGTATCTATACGTGTGTATATATATATGTAAGTATATATATATATATATATAGATATAGATGTATCTATGCGCGGACATTGCGACATCGGAGGTGAGAAGCTCCTATCGAAGAGGACGGGAGAGCCCCCCGACTTGAATTCGGTTTCGGTTTCGGATTCGTGTCGCGCATGCGAGCGGGCGAGGCGAAGCTGCGCGAGCGGGCGCGAGGAATGAACCCTACTCTGGCCAGGGCACAGCGAGGACACACGTCGGCCCCTAAACCTGAAACCTTAAACTCCTAATCCTATCATTACTAAACCCTAAACCCCGTAAAACCAAGCACATACGCTCACATACGACCCAGCATGTAAACCGGCACCATACCTTGCAAACATATTGTTTTCCTGATCATGCGTGCATAATCCATTGCGGTTTACAATACAAATGCGCGTCCGCGGACGTAGACCCTCGCCACTCCTTGTAAAACAAATACGAAAAAAAAACGATTTCCTGATCATGCGTGCATAATCCATTGCGGTTCACAATGCAAATGCGCGTCCGCGGACCTAAACCCTCGCCATCCCTGGCAAAAATAGCATTTTATGATTGTGCGTTCATGCACCTATGCGACTTTCCTTACCAAGTGCGCCGCTGTCGCAGAATCGGGTGTTTTACAATGTGATTTCCATGATGTTTCAGGCGCTCATCACACTCCCAAGCGCTCCCAAGCGCTCCAGGCGCTCCCAAGCGCTCCCAGGCGCTCCCAAGCGCTCCCAGGCGCTTCCAGGCGTTCCAGGCGCTCCCAAGCGCTCCCAGCGCTCCCAGGCGCTCCCATGCGCTTCCAAACGCTCCCATTCGTTGTGCTTACAACGAGAGGAGAGATGATCTTGATGGTAGGGTGGTTTGCGGGTGGGACTGGCAGCCACCGCAGGTGGGCTCATAGGCAGGAGGTGATCAGCTGCGGCAGAGCTTGTAGACCCGATATTCTTATTTCTTAAGGTCATTAAGCGCTGAACACCGCAAACACGATTACATACGAGCACATACGCCCCAGCATGTAAACCGGCACCATCCCTTGCAACATATACTATGTCCTGATCATGCGTGCATAATCCATGGCGGTTTACATTACAGCGCGTCCGCGGACGTAAACACTCGCCATCCTTTGCAACAAATGCGATTTCCTGATCATGCGTGTTGCACATCCTCGCCATCCCTTGCACAAGCTATTATTTCCGGATCATGCGTGCTGTAAGCCCTCGCCATCCCTGGGAAAAAAAAATATATTTCCTGACGTTCATGCACCTATGAGACTTTCCTTAACCAGGAAGTACTCTTTAGGTCCCCGCAAGTTCTTTATGGAAGGGTGGTTTGCGGGTGGGGCTGGCGGCCACCGCAGGTGGGCTCCTAGGCAGGAGGTGATCAGCTGCGGCAGAGCTTGTAGATCCTAAACCCTGAACCTTAAACCCTAAACTCTTAACCCCCCCCCAGACGCGTTGCGGGCGGGTGCCTGGGATCCCCGTTCACGGTGTCTCGTGGTGTGGTGTGGTGTCCCGTGGTGTTTTTTGGTGTCCCGTGGTGCTTCGATTGGTGTCCCGATGGTGCCCCCCTGGCGCGTCCTTGGTGTCCCGCGGCGTCCCGCCCCACAGTTGGGACCCATGCCAAGGAACACCCTGCTTGTCTCCAGTGTGCGCTTGGTCCCTGGGCTTTTTGGGCTTCGTTGTTTCTGCCATGGGAGACGTGGCGTTCCCACACCAAACGTGAATGGACGTCCTGGGGTCTCAGGGTTGGGTTTCTTGTGGAAGGTTTCTTGTGGTCGAGCCCTTTATTGTATTGCCCCTATCGTGTCCCATGGTGTCCCGTGATGTCCCGTGATGTCCCGCGGTGTCCCGCGGTGTCCCGTGGTGTCCCGCGTTGTCCCGTAAGGTCCCGCGGCGTCCTGTGGCGTCCCGTGGTGTCCCGTGGGATCGATCGTGCGATCGATCGTGATATCGATCGTGATGTCGATCATGAAACCGATAATGATATCGAAGCTGAGATCGATAGTGAAATCGATACTGGGATCGACAATGATATCGACGTTGATATCAATATGGGGATTCCTCTCGCTTCGCGGGGTGCACGTCCAGAGCACGTACAGTGCAGTCGTTGTCGGGTCTCTGGGGATTTCTTGGGGGCCCTTTGGATGCCTCTTTGGGCCTCTTGGGTCCTCGCGGGGGCGTCCGGGAGGCCTCTTGGGGGCCTCTCGGAACCCCGTGTGGGCTTGTTGGGGGCGCTCCTGCGCTGTCTGGTCCCTTCGGAAACTGTCTTGGGGTACTCTTGGGCCGTCTCGGGGGCTTTTTGGTGCATCTCGGCGGCCTCTTTGGGCTGCCTGGGGGCCCTTTTGGGCCGTTTTGGGGCTCTCTTGAAGGCTCCTTTGGCCGTTTAGGGGCCACTTCGGAGGCTGTGTCGGCCGTCCTGGACTTCTGAGAATCGAAATGGGCGGGAACGCTGAAATCTTCAAAACGCCGAAGCAAAATCCATGGTTTTTGGCTTCTGGAGGTGCTCTTGGGGGTCCTCTGGGGGACCTCTTGGGGCGTCTTGGGGTCTCTTGGGGCCACCTTGGGTCCGTGGAAGTGGCGTGGCCTCGGGGGGGGGGTATGAGGGGAGACATAGTGACGTAACACAATACAATCTGCAGCAAGTGTGCAGTCATTCGACCCATGGGATACGTTGCATTATCGCCTCCGCAGACCTGCCTCCGGCAACACGTCACCTCAAGACGTGGATTCGATAGGCTTGTGCTATATCCGCCGGCCCCTTGATCTAGTCGGGGACCTTCTACTATTGCTGTCCTGGGGACTTTCTGTGTCGTCTTGGGTTTTTTTGGCGGGCTCGCCGGAACTGCGCGGAAAAGGGGGGAAGCGGCGCAGAAAGCGGATGCCAAGGCAGCGAGCCACAAGAGGAAAGCGGGAGCGGAAGCGAAGGCGCTGACGTACGCGTCGTGCGGGGGAGGTTTCGTGGGCACGAGACATTTGAAGAAGGGGCAAATTGTTGGACATGGGAACCTATACATTACAGTGCCGTTTTTAATACATTCTCCGCGCGCGAATCATGTATTAATGTATTAAATATGCTGGGATTTAGAATTCAAAACAACGATGAGCTCATGCATGAATTTACTCATACATTAGTCATGTATTAAAAGCATTTTTATTTACAAACTGCCCTGTACCAGTGGCGGGCTGTTTTTCAATCCCAGGATTTTTTGAGGGCCGAGGCTGGCGTCGAGGTGGTGTGGTGTATGTGTGTTTCCCCATTGTCTTGGGGAAAACGCAAAATGTATACATCAGGATCCCGTGTCGCTTGATTGTTTGCAGGTTTGAGAGCGGGCCCGGAACACGCGTCGGTGTATAGAGTTCGGTTCCCTCAATTGAGGATCGTCGAGAACAGAAGCAGGCGCGCATGGTGTGTGGAGACTGTAGCAAGCGTGGCAGCACCCCGAAGGGAGTGGCCGATGCTGCAAAACGGCTTGAACGATAATTTACGTGCGAGGCTTGCGAGAATAAGTTTCCGCGGCAGGAACACATAAACGACAGACAGCATAGTGATCGCTTCCCGAGGAAGAGTAAAGATGTATGCGCAGGCTGCGCAGGCTGCGTGGACCTCGGCTTCAAGGCGCGCAGTTGGCAAGCGTATGAGTGTTTTGGCACCTGCAAGAGGAATTTCTCGCCCCACATATACGTTTCCCAGAAAAGGAATGGACCATTTTGGTATCTGACGGCCCTCTGGGGGAGGCTGTTTGAGGCCGTTCGGGGGCCTCTTCGGAGGCCTTGGGGGTTGTCTTGGCGCTCCAATGGGAGCTCGGGGAGGGCCAGACCCCCCCGGATGAGTTCGGCAGTGGGTCGTCCCGGGCCTGGGAGAGGAGGGCAAAATGCCGGTTTGGGGTCCCGGGGGGGGGGGGAACATGGGGGGAGGCATTTCACACGCCTAGAGACCCACAAGGGGAGATAGATCGTGATATCAATACTGAAATTCGTCGCGAGATGTTGTGATTGTTTGTTGACTGGTTCGTGAGATCGATGGTGAGATCGGTCGTTGGACCGGTAATGAGATCGATCGTGAGATCGATCGTGAAATTGACATTGAGGCCGATCGTGTTAGCGATAGTGATATCGGTAGTGATTTCAATCGCGCGATCGATAATGCGATCGATCAGGAGATCGATCGACAACAATGTCGATAGTGATATCGATGGTGAGGTCGACTGGGAGGTCGACTGTGAGATCGATGCTGATATCGATCGTGATATCGATATTGGGAAAGATGGTGACATCCATTGTGATATCGAATGTGATTGATCGTGTTACCGATTGTACGTTCGATCGTGATGTTAATTGTGCGATCGATCGAACGATCGATTGTGTTACCAATAGTGACACCGATTGAGTGAGACTCTGGTTCCCCCCGAACCTCCTTTCTCACCTGAAGGGTGGTCGTATAGGTATCCCCCAAGAATGCTCCAGTGCCGACATGCACTGTTGAGAGTTTTTTCGCCCCAAGGTTTGTTTGGCAAAGAAACCAATGTTTGTCCATCTTCCGAGGGTAACATCATGGAACCCGGCTCCGCTTATCAAGCGCTGGTGGCCGTCGGCCCAGCCCGCCACCATGCTTGGGTTGTAGAATAGAAGCTTGTGGGACGCTTTCGGGGATCTCTTGGTAAGTCTTTCGGGAGCCTCTCGGATTCGCTTTTGGGGTGTCTTGAGGGCCTCTCGGGGCTCATTTGGGGCCTCTTGGGGTTGATTTTGGGCCTCTTGGGGGTCTCCTGGAGCTTGTCGGGGACCTTAATGGGGGCCTGCTGGCGGTCTCTGGGGCCGTCTCGGGGCGAAGGGCTCGAAACCTCGGCTCGTGTTCCACCTTTTGGGGCCTCTAATATCGGGGGAGCGTAAGACCCGGGTTTGCCAGGACTCGGATTCGCCATCGTTTTTTGACGACCGCGACTCGGATTTTGACGAGGAGGAGTTTTGTGGGATGTCTGCAGCGGGAGGCCTCGTCAAAATGCAGGCTCGGCCTCGTCATTTTTTTGACGACCTCGTCGGGGATTTCCGAGTCCCCCGTACCCGGGTCTTACGTCTCCCCGATAATAGGCCTCTCCTGGCGCTCTATTGGGCAGTCTTGGGGGCCTCTCGGGCCATCCTGGACCGTCGGGGTGCGCTCCTGGGGGCCTCTTGGGCCGTCTTGTGTGGAGGCCTTTTAGGCCGTCTCGGTGGCCCGTCCTTGCGCACAGTGTCCACAGGACGAGTCATGCGGGAAGCCCCCGAGGGCACGCGAGCGGCCTCAATGGTCAGGCGACGCACCGAGGCAGTTGGGACTCGGGGCCCTTTGAAGAGTATTTACCAAATCCAGCATTGAGCATCGAAGACTCTAGGTACTTGTGGACACTCCACTTCGTGCTTCGAGGCACGGTGTCGGATCACCCCACTCCGCTCCCGTTTGCCTTGCTTGAGGAGGTATCTGTTGGACCTGCACACGTTCGACGCGGAAGCTACTTCGGCGACCACGATGCAGAGTGCGGAAAGCATGCGGTCCGTTGGGATTTTGTTATGGTGATGATAATGATTATGGAGAGGAGGAGGATGATGAGGCGGAGGAAGAGAAGGAAGAGGAGGAGGAAGATACTGAGGAGGTAGTGGAGGCATAAGAGGAGTGACAACGGACATTGACTGGAGATTCCGAGGAGACTTTGAGGGCTGGTTCATCAAAGTTTCGTTGCATCCGCCCACCCCATTCCATTGTTCAGTAGCCGAGCGGCCATGATGCCTATTGGCCGCCCTTTCTTTCCCTCTGTTTGGTGGTGTGTTCCCTCCTTGTTGAGATCCTCCTGCTAATCCGATACTTTCCGACGACCAGGATGGAATCTTGTTGCCGATCGCAGGCCTGCCCCCATGGCACGGCGTTGACAATCGAGGCCCTTCGGATTTAGGCCCCGCCAGTGTTGGTTGTTGACGCTTCGCGCATGCTCACTCACAAGCCCAGCCAGGGCGAGTTGCCTTGATCAGGGAAGTGCACCAGCAAGCAGTGGAACAGAGACGCGGGGGAACTGCCGTCGATCAGCTTCAGCTGGCCAGCCGTTAAACCACATTTCGAGATCAGGTTGAATTTGCCATGGTTGGGCAAGCCTGTGGAGCATGTTGCGGATGGGAGGAATCCAGAGCCCACGCCATGATTCCCTCGGCCCTCGATCCTGGAGCTTTCACGGCGTGGCGAGTGACGAGGAACAGACATTGAAGGAGAGAGCCTCTTTGGGCTCTGGAGTGGCTCTGGTTTTCTGGCCTCTCCTTATATCCTCAGATCTCGGTCGTGAAGCCTGCTCGCGGCCGAGGCTCGCCGTGGCTGGGAGCGCTCCTTCGTTTCCTGCCTTGCGTGCCGGTTGGCAGCGCGGCGGCCGCATCCCGACGGCAAGCCGCACCTCGTGCTCTCCTCTCCGCGGCGCGCCCGATGGGGCAGGCGAGAATGGAGCGGGCCTTCTCTCGGAGGGCGGCGGGGCTTCTCGGCGGCCCCACCCCCCTCCTGCCTCCCGAGAAGTGTGCCTTCAGGGAATGCTTAGGCCATTT
>CAUYUJ010017003.1:144284-149284 GCA_963575745.1 Prorocentrum cordatum
CACGCACGCACGCGCACCACCACCCACTAGTCCGCGGATAGAGAAAATCAGCGCCATGGTAAGGGATGGGAGGGAGGGGTAGGACGTCAGATATGACGCGCGCGCAACTAGCTTGGCCCCCCCCTTCTCCCTTTCGCCGCCCTCGCCGCCACGCCCGCGGCGCCGTGCAGGGCGGTCTCCAGCTCCACCGACGGCCCGTCGGTCTCGGCGTTGGCCGGCGCGGACTCCCAGACGGCGGCTGGCGTGAACTCCCTCGTGCCCGAGGTCGCGCGCGGGGGGGGAGGGGTGGCGGCCAGGCAGGCGTAGGATGAGGGTGCATCGTTCCAGAATGTTCCAGTCGGGGGTGGACATAACCCCCAACAGCGACACGTCGATTAGTGAATTGTCCGTTTTCGGTTCTCGAGAGGGCGCCGTGGCCGTTATTTTCCAGGCTTGCGCCCGCCAGGTTTGGGCCTCAGGTCGTTTTCACTAAACCACGTTTTACTAAAGGGGGGTCTGTCCATCCCCGATCCAGGTCCAGCCGTGATCGCGTCGTAAAGGAGTCGCGGCGGAAGGGTTTGGGCCGTTGTGGGCCTCCAGGGGCCCCCGCCGGGTCCCAGGCTCGGCAAGCAGCGACTCGCGATGACGGATTAGCCCTGGGGACGGGGTCGGGACTTCCAGGCAGGCAGGCAGGAGCCGCGCCCTGACGGCGTATCGGCAGAAAATAGCATGCGGAAGACACCTGAAACGCATGCAAGAACACCTGCGTGCAGACGCAGTGCCTCGGTGGACAAGCGCCAGACCCTTCGTTCCGGAGCGTCGCGAGGGAAAGCCGCATCTTTATTCGAGGGAGGGAGAGGGGGGAGCAGGGAGGGAGGACGGGAGGGGAGGAGGGGAGAGGGGAGAACACATCAAGGGTTCGGATGTCTGGGCGTTTTTGAGCGCTCTGAGACAGCCGCTGCGCCCGATGCGTCCTCCAAACCCGCCTGCTCTCAGACATTTCCTGGTTTTCCATCATCTGGATTTATCCTCATCCTGCCTTCGCCTTAAGGTTAAGTCGGGCGTAACCCTCTTCTGGAGGACTACTCAGAAATTAGTCGAGGGACGATTTTTGAATATTCGTTGGACCATTTTGGGGTATTTTCTGACCATTTTGCATTTTTCGCCCAAAATCCGCCTGTAGGGGGATATGCCCGACCTAACCGTAAGGGGAGAGGGCAGGGGAAGGGCAGGTTCCACTTCGATCCACTCGGTCCGATTCGATTCCGACCCCGTGCTGGTGCGGCCCGATGCGACGCACGTTCCGATCCGATCCGATGTTCCGATTCGATGCCGATAGCCCCAGGATTTGGGGAGGGGAAGCCGAAGAAGGAAAACACTCGTGTGTGCACACCTGTTCACATTGGGCCTGATGATTGGCATGGGAAGTGCCAGATGTCAGGTTGCAGCCCTTCGAAGGTTGATTTCAGCATCTGCATAGTATTTCTGGTTTTCCAGCCGAGTCCAGCCCAATCAGGCTTGATCCTGCCTGGTCGAAGCTCGGCCCGATCTTGTGCTTCATCTGGCCCAATCATAGTCCTCCATCGTGCCCGAACAGACCTCCCAGCCACAGGCTGATATTCAGGGGCCACTGACAGAGCTGTCTGGGCCATCTGAAGAGCTACCAAAGCTTCCGACAGACCTACGAGGGCCACCAACTCAACTAAGAGGACTACAAGCACAGCTTTGGACGCCACAAGCAGGGCCAGCGATGATCTCCAGCTGAGCTACAACGGCCACCAGGAGGTGCAGGGCTTCAGCCTGACAGCGCTGGGCTGCTGCAGGAGCAGGACGCTCGCCTCCGGCGTGGCCTGGCCGATCGCCTCTTCGGCATCAACGCCCGCCCGCTACTAAACGGGCGGGAGGATACATTCAGGCCCTGTGAGGAGGCAGCAGACCGCCGTGTATTCAAGCAGGCTCGGAGTACATCCAGGTCAGGACAACCTGCCTGGAACCCATAGGTCTTTTGACAAAGCAACCGCTCGGGTTTGTGATCCAGCAGCTGTTTCACAAGTAAAGCTACCAGGACCCGATGCACATCGACATCGTGTTCGGAAGCATGTGCGACCTGGCAGCCTTCGATGGGCAGCCAGGCGTAGCCGCCTTCTTCGAGCTTTTCCTCGGCATCGAGGCGGCCTTCGACAAAGGTCCGAAACCAGATGCCGCCACAAAACACAAGGCGAGACCAACTCGCCTAGAACCGGAGAAGATTACAAACTACAGCGCTGCGGGCAAGGGTAAGTCTACACACACACACACATCGTTACACAAAAGACACTACGTCTATTTCACTTCCGCGCTGTAGGCATCATCGACTTGCTTGAGTGGCCCGGCCGCTTCTCCTCCTCCTCCTCCTCTTCCCGCAAGCGGCCTCGCCTGGCCACCTTTCTGTTCCTCCTCCATCCCCTCGTCATCCACTCCTCCTCCTCCTCCTCCTCTTCCTCCTCTTCCTCCTCCTCCTCCTCTTCCTTCTCCTCCTCCTCCTCCTCCTCCTCCTCCTCCTCCTCCTCCTCCTCCTCCTCCTCCTCCCCCTCCGTGGTCTTCAAGGCGGTCTTACACAGGGTACGATTCCTCCCCCCCCCCGCCTCTGGAAAGTGTCCCTTGGTGACGTCCGGGGGCTCCCGCTCTCGCGCCGGGCTGGCCGCCCGCCCTGCTGAGGAGCCGCGAACGCGTGAGCGCGGAAGGGGACGCCCGATGGCGCTGCAAGAGAGAGAGAGAGAGAGAAAGAGAGAGACAGAGAGAGAGAGAGAAAGAGACAAAGAGGCAAAACAAACAAGAGAGAGAGAGAGAGACAGAGACAGAGAGAGAAAAAAAAAAGAGAAAGAGAGGGAGAGAGAGAGAGAGAGGGCGAGAGAGGGAGAAAGAGAGAGAGAGAGAGAGAGAAAAGGTGGTGAGGCAGAGGAGAGGAAGCCGGACGAAGAACGGTCACAGCAGGAGGAGCAGGGATAAGGGGGCGCCCCTCAGGGCACGGAGCACAAGGGCAGACTGAGACGACTCGTCGACTCGTACGCGTACACGGTCGCCTCCATGTTCGTCGTCATGTGCTGGGGCTTCGTTAGCATGGGCATCGCCATCTCCACAGGAGCTCCTTTTTGCGGCCTCGGTTCCCGGATGTGTCTCCGTCGCCTCCTTTGCTCCCGCCCTGCGCCCCCTCCTGCTGCTCTTCTCCCTTCTCCTCCCATCTAACTCTTCCACCTGCCGTCCTCTCTTCCTCCATCCTCGTCCTCCCCTCCGCTGCCCCCCCTCCTCCTTCCCCTCCCCCCCGCCCTCTTTCCTCCTCCCACCTCCCCTTGCCGCCTTCCCGTTCTGCCCCTCCTCCCCTTGCTGCTGCTGGTGGCTCCGGCCCGCTCTCCTCTCTCTCTTACCCCAGCTTTCCCCCCCCCCCCCGGCCTCCTGGAGCCAGGACCCCCAGCATCCCCCCGCCCCTCGTTTCTCTCCCCCCCCCTCCCGGCGCTTCCATTCTCTCCCCCCAGGCCCTCCACCCCTGCCAAGAGAAGGGCCGCTCTGGGTTCAGGAGCTGCCCCGGCTTTCGCGACCGCTCCTTCGAGGCAGGTCGGAGGAACCTGTTCTCGTGGCCGACGTTCGCCGCGGCCAGAAAAAAACATTCGCGGTAGTCATTGTCTTTGCCTGTTTCGATTATCCTCCCCCTTTTTCCTGCTCCTCCTCCTGCGCTCTCGCGCCGGTGATTCTTCCCCTTTTCGCCGCGGTTCCCGAGTTGTTCATCGCCGTTCTGTCTTCACTGGCTGGCGGCGGCTTTTCGTGGTGTCGGTGCTGTGCATTTTCCACGCGGCCAACGCCAAGTTCAGGGGAGGCAATCTACTTTTGAAATTCGCATCGCGGATGATCGGGATGGGAGAAGAACACGCAGACAATTCATCGTGGATTCCGGATCATGCATGGCAAAATATGGGAAGTGTGAGGGAACAAAAGCATCCAGAACATACAGGAACCTAGGGGGAATCCTGGGATTTGTGTCTTATTGTTCGAGTCGATTCCATCGCGCCCCCCTCCCCTCCACAATTACTCAATATGAATACTACTCTCCCTCTTCCCCTGATGACGGCTTGGGAATATTCGCCCCCCCCCCCCCCCCCCCCCCCCCCCCCCGCGTACTGTTTTCTTACACACAGGTTTCCCCGGAGTTGGGTTTTTGCCTGCATTTTTTTTCAAAATGCTGCTCTCGCTGAGGCGCCAGCCTTATTTTCGGGCCCCGCTCGTTCCGAATCGTGCTCCCGCTGCAGCGCTGGCCTCATTTCCGTGCGCCCGGGCCGGCGCTGGGGCCGGGTCTGGAGCCGGTTCCGGCCGCCGCCGGAAAATCGAGTTCCGAGGCGGCGCCGAAAAAAGGCCGTTCTAATACACATTTTTCTGTTGAAAATGCTGAATTTCTGCTTCCGGCGCCCAGGAGGCCTCCCGGGCCGATTCCGACGCCAGGGCCGGCGCCCGAGCCGGCGCCCGGGTCGGACGCCCGAGCCGGCGCCCGGGCCGGCGCCCGGGCCGGGTCCGGAGCCGGTTCCGGCCGGCGCCGGAAAATCGAGTTCCGAGGCGGCTTCGAAAAAAGGCCATTCCAATACACATTTTTCTTTCGAAAATGCTGAATTTCTGCTTCTGGCGCCCGGGAAACCTCCCGGGCCGATTCCGGCGTGCTTCCGCTCGTTCCGAATCGTGCTTCCGCTGCAGCGTTGGCCTCATTTCCGCGTTCCCGCTCGTTTCGACACGCGTGCTCCCGCTGCAGCGCTTGCGTCATTTCCCGTGCCATGCCACGGCATGCAATGCAATGCTCGGTTGATGATACGGCTCGCGGTGCTCTTCTACGCCACGCCATGCCGTGCTCTACAATGCATCGCGTACCCTTTCGGGATCATTGCCCTGCTCGACATCCGACTGTGCGAGTAGAAAGGGGATCTGCGCCATGGTAAGGAATGGGAGGGAGGGGTAGGATGTCAGATACGACGCGAGCGCACCCAGCTTGCCTCTCCCCCTCC
>CAUYUJ010017003.1:154284-170486 GCA_963575745.1 Prorocentrum cordatum
AGCAGCGCCCCGTGCCCATCGGGCAGCAGCTCGGGGGTCCGGCGCGTGAGGCTGCGGAGGATACGGCTTTCTCGCCCGCTACGCCGGAGGCGTCCCTAGCCGAGGCGCTGCGGGGCCGCCAGGGTTCTCGGGGGAGTGCTCCGGAGGCTGTCTGGGCCTGCCTGGCGTTCCTTTGGGCACCTCTCGGCGGCGAGCCAGGGGGGAAGGCAGAAGGGGGCGGGCCCCTTTCAGAAGGCTCAGAAGGCTTCTGGCCTTCTGAGAAGCTTGCGAAGCCTTCTCCGAAGACAGCGGCGGCTTCTCGGAAGGCCAGGGGCCAACCGCTTGATCTTGTAGGGGTTTCAGGGGCAGCTGCCGGTGTGCCCCTTCGCGTGCATCCATTCGATGCACCAATGCTTGATGTCCTTGTAGACGGGCAACTTCTGACCTGATGCATGAAAAGGAGCAGCACCTGTCGTACACACGCGTGTTCACACTGGGGTGCTTCTTGAGAGCACGAGTCAGGGCTTCTGCCGCGACGCCGTTGCCCTCAGGGTTCTTCTGCTCGGCTGCGGCAGCGATGCGGTACTCCGGAGTGAGGACCATGAACCAGCCGTGGTTGTGGTGCATGTGGTGGGCCGCCTTCCTGCTGCTCTTGTACTTGTACGGTGCCTTATTCCGAATGGCTGCGGCGGCTGCTCGAAGCAGGTGATGTCGGACCAATGGACCTGCTCCGCCTGCGGGGCGAAAAGCTTGCTGTACTTCATCGCCGAAGGACTCGCGCCGTGCACTTGGACCTGGACCTTGGCGAGGCCGACGTTGATCATGGGGGCGTTCGTTGCGAAATCCACCAGCTGCTGCCCCTGCGTCATGGGCCCGTCCAAGCGGTTCGGCAAGGTCAGCATCAGCTTGGGAGCCTGCTGGGCTTTGATGTTCTGTTTGCAGTTTTTATGATTGTAGTTTGTTGTGCGGTCGCCTGCTGACGCTGCGCCATGGGTGTGAGTATAGTCAACGTGGTGGGAATGTCCCAGCGCAACGAAAAGTCCTGAGGTAGAGTTGGGTGCTTGAGCCACTTGAGCCACATGCCTGCGCGGCACACGACAGTGAGGAGAGGGAGAGGGAGCGGGAGCGGCGGAGGAATAAGGCAGATAAGGAAAGGGAGTGCGAGGAGGCGTAGGAGCCGCTGCGAAAAGGACGAGAAGCATGGGCGGGGGCAGGAGGAGAAGCAGCGGCAGAAGCAGGAGCAGCAGCAGGGGCAGAGGCAGGAGTAGGAGCAGGAGCGGGGCCAGGGGAGAAGCAGGAGCAGGAGCAGGGCCAGGAAAGAGGCAGGAGCAGGAGCAGGAGCAGGGGACGGGGCAGAAGGAAAAGGAGGAGCAGGGGCAGGAGCAAGAACAAAGGCAGGGGCAGGAGGAGAAGCAGCGGCAGAACCAGGAGCAGGGGCAGGGGCAGGGGCAGGAGCAGGAGCAGGAGCAGGGCCAGGGGAGACGCAGGAGCAGGAGCAGGGCCAGGAAATAGGCAGGAGCAGGAGCAGGGGCAGGGGAAGAGTTTCGAGGACCATGCTCGGGTGGGCATGGATGGATCCGTCGAGAAGGACTGAAAGAGAAGAGAAAAACAAGAGATCGCTGGAAAGGGGGAAGATACCTCAGCACATCGGAAGAGCGAAAAAATGCTCACCCGAACGTGGTCCTCGAAGTTCCAACCACACGCCGTGTGGCGCAGGGCTCGAGTTTCGAGGACCATGCTCGGAAGGGGCGATGTTTGTTTGAAGGTTTGACGGAAAAGGAGAGAGAGAGAGAGAGGGAGAGATAACGAGAGAGAAAGATATCTAATGACGAAAAACGTGCAATATATGAAGACAGAACGAACGAACGACATGGACGAAGCAAAGGAAAATATCACGCTAAAAAGAAAACGGGAAAACACCCAACAGAGAGAAGACACTTACCGCTCACGCAGAAAAAAACACCATATGAAACCGACGAATGCCGCCACAATCCCCCGGCCTTTCTCCTCCTCCTCCTCCCCCTCCTCTTTCTCCTCCTCCCCCCCTCCTCCTCCTCCTCCTCCTCCTCCTCCTCCTCCTCCTCCTCCTCCTCCCTCCCCTCCTCCTCCCTCCTCCTCCTGCTCTCCTCCTTTCTTCTCCTCTCGTCCTCCTCCTCCTCCTTCCCCTCCTCCCCCTCTTCCTCCCCTCCTCCTCCTCCTCCTCTCCTCCTCCTCCTCCTCCTCCCTCCTCCTCCTCCTCTACTCCTCTTCCCCCTCTTCCTCTTCCTCCTCGTTCTCCTCCTCCTCCTCCTCCTCCTCCTCCTCCTCCTACTCCTCCTCTTCCTCTTCCTCTTTTCTCCTCCTCTTCCTCCTCCTCCTCCTCCTCCTCCTCCTCCTCCCCCTCCTCCTCCTGCCGCCTGGGGGTGGTTACACTTGGCGTCGCTCAGACGTGTGCAGTTGTCCTCGTTGGGCACCAGCGAGGAGCATCTCATAGCATCTTGCGACAGATAAGCGCACGACGCCGAACAATGCACGGGGAATCGACGTCCGAGCGATGCCAAGTACACCGTTGTGTTGTTACATCGGCGCCGTTGAGGCTCAGGGGGTCACCACGCTGCGACGAAGGTCTGATGAGCCCTCGTCAGGGCGCGGCGGCGAACTCTGTCGAGGTCCTCGTCCGCCGCCCTCCCCCGTCCAGGCGTGGGTTGCAAACCACACCCATTGCAAACCACCCTTCGGAGTCGCCGATCCGCATTCTCCCAGGGGCAACGTCAGGGAGGAGGAGGATGAGGATGAGAACGAGGAGGAGGAAACATTCCTGGGTATCCTCCTGGCGTCCGAAGGAAGGAGGAGGAGTGGGAGGAGGAGGAGGAGGAGGAGGAGGAGGAGGAGGAGGAGGAGGAAGACCAGGAGCAGGAGGAGGAGGAGGAGGAGGAGGAGGGAGGAGGAGGAGGAGGAGGAGGAGGAGGAGGAGGAGGAGGAGGAATAGGAGGAGGAGGAGGAGGAGGAGGAGGAGGAGGAGGAGGAGGTCCTTTCACCCATCATAAGCATTTTACTATGGTCTCTATTGTCCCTCTTCCTCATCTCTTGTTAGTTGTTCTTCCCTCCTTCAGTTCTGGCTGGGAGGAGGGGTATCGAGGGCAGAAGGGCGATCACTCGGCACTGCCCGCAGCACGAAGTTCGAAGTGCGGCGAAGTTCGAGCGGGGAGGAGGAGGCGGAGGAGGAGGGGGATGAGTAGGAGGAAGAGGTTCTAGGTTTTTCGACGTGTTCGTTGGTTTCTGTGGGTTTTCCTGCCTCGGGATGCCTTCCAGCGGCTGCGCCTCGCCGAGGGCGTTCCAGGGGTGCCCGGATCAATCCGAACGGCCGCCTGCGGCCCAAGCTAAGGCGAGAAAGCCTGGGAGCGGAAGGTTACCGGGTAACGTCAGGGAGGATAGGAGCGTAAGGATTCGGCATACGGGGCCAAACGCTGGTCCATCGACGAGGACTCGTCGATCGCAGGAGGATGTTAGCCGGGGTGGCCAGGACCTTGGCCTGAGGCTGCTTGCCTTGGGCCGGGCTTTCTTCAAGAACGGCTGGAACGTTCTGGACGCGGTCTGCACACTCGTGGCCGTTTTAGGCGTCCTCCCCCCCTCTTGGTTCAAAGGAGGAAAGGGTGGGAAGGATGGAGGAGGCGCGGACCCACATGATAATGCTGCTGCTGCTACTGCTGCTGATGCTGCTGTTGTTGATGATGGTGATGATGATGCTGATGATGATGCTGATGACTATGCCGATGATGCTAATGCTGATGCTGATGCTGCTAATGCTAACGGTGGTGGTGATGCTGGTGATGATGATGCTGATGGTTGTTATGATGATGGCGACGGTGACTGTGATGGTTGTGGTGATAGTGATGGTATTGATGGTGATGATGCTTGGTGATGACGATGGCGATGATGGCGATGTTGATGACGATGACGACGATGGTTGGCATGTTGTTGTTCATGATGATCGTGATGCGGACGACTATGATGGAGATGGTGACGATAATGATGATAATGTTGATCGCGATTCTGATGCTGATTGTGGGGGCAGGTTCGGGCGGCCATGATTGAAAACGGCAGAGCGCACCCGTGGTTTTCAGCCTCTCAGCAACAGCTGTTCACTTTAATGGTTGTAAGACACCTGCTTCGGGAACCAATGCGAGGCTATGGCGTTACAGTGATCGTGGATCATTTAGCGCAGCATGCAATTTCAGTCCAATGATCAGACAATTCGTTGTTTCACTGGGTCTCACATTTACGTCCCATGTTTAGGTATATTTGGGTGCATATTGCCGATTTCTTCAATATTCCCTTGGACACGCTTCCCACAGAGTCGGATCGGCAAATTGCGAGTGCGCGCTCTGGAGTTTCTCGTTTTGTTGAGGTTGTGCCAGCCCGTGCACGGACATGTAAGCGCGCAGCCGCTTCCTGAAGTTATGGCATGTTATCGAGGGGCGCTGTTACGCAGTGCGTATGTGCGTGGATGTCTCTGCGGAGTCGCGCGACGACCTTGCTCCCCACAAGTCCCAAATTCGACAGCGCGAATGGATATCATTGTCGAAGCCAGTCAACCTACTGGACGAGGCATTTCGACGAAGAGGGGAGCGATGAGTTTATCACACCGGAGGAGCTAACATGTAGCGGGCTCAGACACACCGCATCATTTTGACATCATGGCGGAAAGCGTGGCTGGCATGCAAGGCAAAGGAGACCTTGCTTCTTGGGATGGGGGACCTGTCCTGGGTGAGCACTGGGGTTCTCTTCGGTCCGTTCCACTTAACCACACGGCGCACAAGGTCAGAGCCCGCGGGCCGGAGGATGATGCGGAGTGCGAGGCCGAGAAAGTTCGACTCCGAAGTCACACAAAGGGGCAGACTGGCCCGCACTCCGTGGAGCTGTCGAACCATGTGTGCGATTTCTCCGATGTGGATCGCGGGGGGCTGGCCCGCAAGAAGCGTGAGCCTGCTGTCGGGGCGGTCGCCCGCACGCTTGCTTTGCTCGGGGGTGGACAGACCTCCTACCCTGACACGTCGATTAGTGAATTGTCCGTTTTCGGTTCTCGAGAGGGCACCGCGGCCGTCTTTTTCCAGATTTGCGCCCGCCAGGTTAGGCCCGAGGTCGTTTTCACTAAACCACGTTTTTCCTTTAGGGAGGTCTGTCCATCCCCGATTTGCTCCCTGGACCAATAAGCCAGGGAGCTCTACCTGGGGACCTCGGGCGCCTCCCCTCGGCACGGAGGCCCCTTGGGCCTCTGCCGCCCAGCGCCGCGGCCTCACCCGCGACGGGGTCCGGTGGAGGTGCGAGCGCTGTACCCCATGTCTTGGCATCGCTCGGGGGTGTGCCTTTTTTCCTCGGCGAGGACCATCGAGGAGCATCTTTGATCATTTAGCGAAACATGCACGCACGAAGTCGAAACATGCACGGGGAACGGACGCCCGAGCGATGGCGAGATGTTTGGTCGGCCCGAGCGGGCCAAAGCGGCCCCGTGCGGCCCTCGCCCACTGCACGGAGGCCCTCCGCAGGTCCGCCTCGGCCGCGTCGCGTGTATTGCTTGGCCCCGGCGCCTGCAGATGTTGCAGCCTCGTCTTGTTTTTTGCAGTCGCCAATGCAGCGCACGCGCGGGGCAGCCGGGCTCAGTCCGCCCTGCTTAAGCCCTAGGCCAACGTGGAGGGTTTCTCCCAAGGCTCAGGCGACCCGTCCTCCTCCTCCTCCTCCTCCTCCTCCTCCTCCTCCTCCTCCTCCTCCTCCTCCCTCCTTCTCCATCTCCTCCTCCTCCTCCTTCTCCTCCATCCCCCCTTCTCTTCCTCCTCGGGTCGCCTACGCCCCCAGGGGAAACCGTTCAGGCCAATGTGAAGCTGAAGCAGCTGGCCGTTCTCAGGAAGGGCCTTTTGCCACGGCCTCTCGCGGCGCCACCTTCTGTACGCCCTGGCCCCTCTCTGTGGGCAGTGGATTGGTGGGCGGCTTGGCCGTCTCTTCTGCTTTCACATCGACCCCCGCTCATCGAACGAGCCCGCGTTGTCATCCGATGCAACGGCTATCTGCCAGGCTCAGTCACGTTCAGTGGAGGAGCCTGAAGATCTTCCTCGCTTTGCAAGCAGAACCCGTACATGCGCATGCGCGATAGGATGCAACATACGCATCCAGGGATCGTCATGCGATCGAGCATCTGTTATCCAGAGGCTGCCGCCGCTTCCGCCGGCCCCAAAGAAGGCCATGACATTTATTTGGCATGTCTTTGGGCGATATTTTGGGCCTCTGAGGGGAGTGCTCAGCAGATGGGGGCCAGAAAAGGTGAAGACGCGCCAATCGCCCAATGAGTTGAGACATAACTATGGCTTTAGTTTCTTCAGGTCCTTCTGGTGGCCTCTTGGAGGCTTCGTGCTGCGTCTTGGCGATCTCTCAGGGCGCATTCGGGGCGCTCTGACGGCCTCGGGGCGTCTCGCAAGCCTCGTTGTGCCGTCGCTGATGTCCGTCAGAGAGCTGGGGCCGTTCTGGACCGTCTTGATGCAGAGTTGAAACCGTCCTTAGGTCATGCCAGGGCCGTCTTGAGGCCCTAAACAGGCCGCCAGGATGCCAGGCCAGGGAGCTCGGGCGGGGTCGGATCGGGACGGGGAAATTGCTTTGTCGGAGGCTCCTGAACCAGAGGCCCCAGGCCGCCAGCATGGCGGGGTCGGACCCTGGCGAGGACATGCAGGGTCCGAGTTCGCTGAACCAGGGATCCGAGGCCGCCAGGATGGCTGGCCAGGGGGCTGGGGCGGGGTATAATCCGCGCGAAAAATTGATGCGTCGGGGGGCCACAAGCCTAATCCCATGCCGCCAAGATGTCAGCTTGGACCCAGGCGAGACACTGCCGAGTCGGGCTTCCCTCAACCAAGAGGTTCCAGGCCGCGAGGACGTCAGACCAGGGGGCCAGGACGGGGTGGGGCCCGGTCGAGAAATTGGTGGGCCCGGGGGGGCCTACAGTCGGGGCCCTGAAGAAGGAACCCTTTTCGTTGGGGTGGGGCTCCGCGTTCCTGAAGTGTTTCACAGCTTGCCTCAGATTTTCCTTATGTTTTCGATCGGAAATCGAAGTTTAACTTATGGGAAAAGGGGCCTCGTTCCTTATTGAGGGTTCCTTACGGCAACGCCCCGACTGTAATCCGAACGTCCCAGGCCGCCGGGAGCTCAGACCAGAGCCCCTTCGCCCAGCCTCCGCGCCCAGCCCCGCGCCCAGCCCCGCGGCTCCCCTGGCCCGCCCGACCCGGCCCGCCGGCGCAGGGCACGTGCCCGCGTCCAGGAGCTTGCCCTGCCCCCGGGCGCCCGCGCGGCGACGCCGCGTCTTCTGCCGGCTGCTGGCACCACCGGAGCACGCGTCCGCCCCAGACCCCCTCGATTCATGAAAAAATCACGACGCGAGGTTTCTCTGAATTTTCGGCCTCTGGGGACCCTTACCGGCCCTCAGGACCGTCAAAAAACGATTCGGGATGAAAAACCGGTCCCGGGGATTCGGTCCGGACCTTTGGGGATCGCGTCATGGAAAAAATATGACGTCGGGGGTCTGGGGCGCTTGGACGAGCACGCCGCATGGCGGCTCCTTGGACTTCCACAAGCCCCGCCGGAGCACCGCTCGGCCTGCCGGCGCCTCTTGCCTACGCGTTTCGGCGGTATTTGACGGAGGTGCCGCCCTGCGGCGCCCGCGGCCGCGGCCGCAACGCCCACCGCCCCATCCCCCGGCGGCGAGAGGCGTCCAGGAGGGGGGCGAGGACCGGACGGGTGTGCGTATCATGGTTGGGACCCTGAGTGTTTCCGTACTTCCTGGCCCTGGGGTGGGGGGGACCCTTCGCCCGTTACTGGGGGTCAGCCTTCCGAGGGTCAGGAACAGGGTAAGCCCAAGTCTGCTGATGGTCCCTATTCGGGGTCGTATGTCTTATCAACAGCCCTGGGCAATGCCTCTGGACATACTTGGTACTTGGCTCACGCCGGCATTTGCCCTAGTTTGCCCTGCCTTAGTTTGCCCTCTCAGAACTTCTTCCTTAGTTTGCCCTTCGCTGACTCCGACCGCCAGAGTCTGAACCCCCCTTAGCAGGGGAACGAGGTGGGAAGGTGTGAGGGCGATGGAGGCAGGTTCGACTGGAGGAGGGTGGGTAGGACACGAGGGAGAGAGACGGGGAGGGAGGGGGGGAGGGAACTGAAAGGAAAGGGCGGGATGCGAGGGAGAGTGGAGGAGGGTATGGTGTATGTGTGTGTGTGTGTGTGTGAGTGTGTGTGAGGGGAGCTGTGGGAGGACCAGGAGGAAGCTTAGGAGAAGGAAGGGAAACAGGACACTCACACGGATGTTAGTGATTGATTTAGTTACGAGGTTGAACATAGCGATGATGACGCTGATGTTTGAATTCGGGTTACGGTTATGACAACGCCACATATGTTGATGTTGATCATGTTGTTGATGATGACGGGGATTCGGATGAAGAAGATACTGAGAATCAGGATGTGGATGGTGAGGAAGATGAGGTTGACGATCATTCTGTCGATATGGAGGGTATTGCTGCTGCTGATGATGATGCCGATGCTGATGATGCTGCTGACGATTAAGATGATGACGCTGATGATCATGAGGTTGATTTGCGACGGTGTGATGAGGAACATGCTGATGTTGATGTTGCTGGGGTTGATGAAGACGATATTGCAGTTTATTGCGACGAGCATGTGATGAAGATGGGCAGACTGTATGCTGCAGTGTTGACGGGGCAACATGGAGACAGCATGATAATGATTATGTAGGTAGAGTGGTGATGACACGGATCACGATACGTTGGATGATCAGGGTCAAGGAGGACCGAGTGGTGGAGTGGCGCGCGTCGTGGTTGCCAGGCTTCGTGCTGGAGCTGCTCGTTGCCGAGCACGTTCGGGTGATCATCTGGGGCACCCCCGTGTCGCAGGAGGGTCGCCATTGCATGCCTCATTGTTGCGGGTTGGCTGCGTTCCTGTTTTCTTTTGCCTATGCCCTCCTAATCTGGTTGCCTCTGATGGTTTCGCTCACCCTCCCCAGCTTCGCAGCGGTGAGAAAGAGGACCAGGGGCATGAGCAGGAGGAGGAGGAGCAGAATGAGGAGGATGAAGTGGTGGAAGGGGAACATGGGGGGGGAGGAGGAGGATGAGGAGGATGAGGAGGGGGAATAAGGGGAGCGGAGGAGGAGGAGGAGGAGGAGGAGGAGGAGGAGGAGGAAGAGGAGCAGGAGGATACGGAGGAGGAGGGCAACGAGGGGAAGGATGATCTAACAAGGGAGGGAGGGATGAGGCATACCTCGTCCGCGAGGAGGAAGATAAGCCGGGGGGGGGGGCGGGGGGGAGGCTTCGGGATTGCCTGGGTATCCTCTTCTTCCCCTTCTCCCTCCCCTCGGCCTTGTCTTCTCGTAGGCGTTGCCTCAGCCCCTCATCCAGCAACTTGCTGTCTGTTTCTGTCAACGCTCAACGGGGAAGGGGAGAGGGATGAGGGGATGCGAACGAGGAAGCGGAGACGGGGGGGGAGTGCGGCCCGAAGGCGTTTCGCTGCGCACCCACAGCCGAAGCCGACGCCAACGGTGAAGTGCGCAGAAAAGTCGAAAGGGCTCGGTCTGCTTTCTTGGTTGGCAGCGCATCGTTGAGCGGTGCTGTCCCCCCCCCCCCAGAGCATCAGCAGGTCACGTCAGAGTGAGGAAGAGGAGGAGGAGGAGGAGGAGGAGGAGGAGGAGGAGGAGGAGGAGTAGAGGAGGAGGAGGAGGAGGAGGAGGAGGAGGAGGAGGAGGAGGAGGAGGAGGAGGAGGAGGAGGGGGAGGGGGAGGGAGAGGGAGGTGAAGGATGATGACCAGTGTAAACCCTCCCTCCAAGCTCCCTCTTCGTAGGCCCCTACATCGGTTCATGCCCATCGAGGGAACTGCCTCGTTCGAAGACAACCGTTCGAAGATCCTGAAGCGTGTTAAACAAAGCTTTCGGGACATTCACGCCACGTATCAGCCTGACTGCTGCGTCCAGACGATCCAGAATTGTGCCATAACGCCTTTTCTTTGATTTCAACACCGCGAATCCACATAATTGCTGTGTCCGCGTAATCCTGAATCCTTCCAAAATCCGTGAAACTCTTGCAAATGTTCAAAATGAATATGCGCGGCTCTAAGGCGAGAGCCACACTTTGAAAAGGAACCGCCCTCAATCCGTGAAGCTCTTATAAGATTCTAAAACGAATGCGCGCGGCGCTACGGCGAGAGCCACATTTCGAAACCGACCCGCTGTCAATTTGTGAAACTCTTGCAATTTTAAAACGAGTGTGCGCGGCGCTAAGGCGCGAGCCACATTTTGAAAAGAAGCCGCCCTCAATCCGTGCAGCTCTTGCAAATTTGAAGACGAATGTGCGCCGCGTTAGTGCGAGAGCCACACATTGAAAAGGAGCCGCCCTCAATCCGTGAAACCCGTGCAACTGTTTAAACCGAGTGTGCGCGGCGCTAATGCGAGAGCCACATGTTGAAAACCACCCGCCTTCAATCCGTGAAACTCTTGCAGGTTTTCAAAGCGAATGTGCGCGGCGCTAAAGCGAGATCCATCTGTGAAACTGTTGCCACTTTTTAAGCTTCAGAGTCGTCAATGGTAAGGAAGGCGTGGGCGAAACGTCGGGCCCGCCCTAAGAATTGGCCTCGGGGTGCGACAGGGAGAAGCTATCTATTAGGAGAAGGAGTTCAGCAGGAGGAGCAGGAGGAGTACGAGGAAGAGGAGAGGAGAGGACAGCGGGATGGTGATGATGATGATGCTGATGATGATGATGTTGCTGATGATGTTGATGATGCTGATGATGATGATGACGATGACGATCATGATCATGGTGATGATGATGATGATGATGATGATGATGATGATGATGATGACGATGATGATGTTGATGATGCTGATGATGATGATGCTGATGATGATAATGATGATGATGCTGATGATGATGCTGATGAGGGGGAGGAGGAGGAAGTTAAGGAGGAGGAGGCGAAGAAGGATGTGGAGGAGGAGGAGGAGGAGGAGGAGGAGGAGGAGAAGGAGGGGGAGAGGAAGAAGCAGGAGGAGGGGGAGGAGGAGGTGGAGGAGGAGGAGGAGAAGCAGGAGGAGCAGGAGGAGGAGGAGGAAGAGGAGGGCGACGGGCACGAGACGCGAGGCGCGCGCGCCCCTCCCCGCGCCCGCCCCGCGCCCAGTGGATCCGCGCCGCGGCCTGCTTCCAGGTCCTGCGGGTGCACCGGCTCTTCCAGACCCGTGCGCTGCAGGGCCCGCCGGGGGCGGGGGGGGGCCTCGGGCGGGGGGATGGGCCCATGGGTGATGGGCATAAGTTGGAGGAGGGAAGGAGTTGAGGGGGGATGCCAAAAGAGAGCATCGAGCGCCAATCGTTGCATGCGGTTCGACAATGGCGGCCCGTGCGCTTGGGTTTGACCCTCCCACGCCCCTTCAAAAGCCGCACACCAAAGGTCACTCTGGCGAAGGGTCATTCTTACGTATATCCGAACTTCTTGAAACCTCGAAGGCTTGGAGGGGGGCGGGCCCACCACCACCGCCATAAGTTGGAGGGGGGAAGGAGTTGGAGGATGAGGAGGGGGCAGAAGAAGACGAAGAGGAGGAGAACCCCCTCTCCCTCCTACGTATGGTGGTGGTGGTGGTTGTGGTGGAGAGCACGCCCACCGATGATGGGGGATCTCGAAGAAGCAAAAAGGGCATAAACATAGGCTTTTGGCATTCCGCCCGGATTCCTTTGATCGGCGCATGGGGCCCCCCCCCTTGGCGGCGCCTCGGGCGCCGCCCCCGGCGGCCTCCGCGCTCCAGGGAGGGGGGTCCAGCGCAGATCCAAGGAATCCGCGCGGAGCGCCCACAGCTTCTGTGTATGGCTTTTCTTCTTTCTTCTGCGAAGAGCATCGCATGGTTTTCCTGACGTTCCCTCGGAGGCCCAGAAGTTGACACCAACACCAGGATCGGCGGTGTGCCTCCACCGAGGGAAGACGATCCCGATCTTGGTGATGGTGGTGATATTCTGGCTTCCAAGGTCACCGAAGTATTACCACCAACACCGAAATCTAGGATCATCTTCCCCATGTGGAGGCAACCCCCTGTGCTGGTGTTCGTGCAAATTTCCAGGCCTCCAATTCCCGTCCGCTCCGAAGGTTCTCCTGCCTCGAGATGCGTTTCTGCAGCCGCGCCCCGCGCGGGGGCGTGCCGCTTCCGGGGCTGCACGGCTCGCCCCGGGGACGGGCGCCGGAGAGTGCTGAGCCCCGGCGGCGGGAAGAACTGGGCGGGGGCGGCAAAGAGGGGGGTGATGACTAGGGGGGGTGGATATCATGGCGGGGGCCATGACATTTCCCCAGATCTCAGGGCGCCTCTTCTTATTCCACTACGTCCCTGGCCCCCCCGCTGGGCCGCGCACATGCCGCCGGTCATGACTTGCACCCCCCCCCTCTTGGACACCCCCCTCGTGGCCGCTCCCGAGCTGGGCGGGACAGGCTCAATTCAAAAATAGCGCCAAAAAATAGTATGTCGCAGGCCTCGAGGTTGACGCCAAGACCAATATCGGCGGCGTGCCTCCACCGAGGGAGGAAGATCCCGATCTCGGTGATGGTGGTACTATTCTGGCTTCAAGGTGGCCGAAATATTACCACCAACACCGAAATCTAAGATCATCTTCTCCCTGTGGAGGCAACCCCCTGTGTTGGTGTTGGTGCCAATATGCAGGCCTCACAGTATGGGGACTATTTTTCTGTGTTTTGGAGCATTTTGGGAGTATTGTTTGGGTAGTTCTCATTGTTCGTCCAAAATCGGCCTGTAGGGGGACACATTGTTCGTCCAAAATCGGCCTGTAGGGGGACAGGCCCGACTTAAGCTCAGGGGGGGGGTGCATCGAACCCCAAATCGCGCATTCATCGCCGACACGGGCCCGATAGCCCACCCCGCCCAGGAACGTGCGGAATCGCTATGAGAGGACTATCGCCGACCTATTGGCGATGTATCGCCGATTCCAGGTGGATGCCTCCCCCCTGAGCACGTCCCCCCCCCTATCGTTGTTCATCAGGAGTGGGCGCGCGGTAGAGTCGAGGATCCTCAGTCAGGACGTGTCTTGGCCTGCTGTGTGTGTGTGTGTGTTTGTGTGGTAGCCCTGCTGAGGTCTACCAATAGCACGCAGCCTATGTCGGCCCTCCTTGCAATGCCTGCGTCGTATTGCAGGGCTTCGGTGGACAAGAGCACGCGTGTGCCCTGGCACGCTCTGCGGGTCACTTGAGGGGGGAGCGGTGCGGCAGGCAGGGAGCGAGATTCTCGTTTTGGTCCGTTCTGCGACTCTCGGCCCGCGGGGTGCCCTCGACGGGGCCTCGGGAACGTCCAGACGAAGGGCTCCGGATGGAAGGCAAGTTTCCGAGAGGGGGCCTGGCCCTCTGGGGAGCATAGTGCCATGAAGCCGTCATGGCCTTGGGTGCGGGGAGGAGGGATGGAGGGTGTCAAAGGAGCAGAAGGTATCGACAACGATATCCTTCGCCTCATTGCCACGGCCGGATTCGCCCTGACGTCCTGGTCGGAAGGCGTCGGAAGGCGTCCGAGGAGACGTCTGGGGAGCAGCGGCATCGATGTACTTTTTGTTGTGCCCCAGGATGGGACCTGGACGACGCTGGAACCGCTCGTTGTGCAGGGGCACCGGCAAGGGGGGGGCGCGCCTCCGGGGGCGGGGGGGCAGGCATCTGCCCCAGGCCGCCCTCCTCCTCCGCCTCCTCCTCCCCCTCCTCCTGCTCCTTCCTCTCCCCCTCCTTCTGCTCCTCCCTCCTCCTCCGCCTCCTCCTCCTCCTCCTCTCCGATCCGGGGGGCCCGGGTGCCCCGTCCCCCAGCCTTGCCCTGGGAGCGTGCGCCGTTGCCATCGAGAGCCTGCCACCGCGTCGTGTAGGCGAGGTGCCCGTGGTTTTCCAGGTGGTCGTGCCCCCCCTCTGCGCCAGTCGTAAGTCGAGCCTGTCCGAGAGTGAAGAAAAATAGTAAAAAATAGTCAGGGGAGGATTTGTTTTTGTTTTTCACTATTTTGAACATGCTTTGGGCATTTTTGGACTATTTTCATATTTCGCCCAAAATCCTCCTGTAAGGGGACATGCCCGACCTAACGCTAGTCCCCCCCCCCCTGTCGTCCCCCTGCCGATGCCTCGGCGATGCGGTGCGATCTCCGACTCCATCTGCTCTGGCCCTGCTGGGGAGGGCTCCGGGGACTGCGGGGACGCATCGAGAAGCCCAGGACATCGGATGTCTGGATCCTCCACCCAGCCGCGTGCTGCTGCTGCTGCTGCCTTCCCCCCTTACAGGAGCAACGTTGTTTTGTCAGCACCTCTGGATAGCACCGTGGCGGAACTCTGCGGCGGCCACGGTCGCCTCGCGCACTCCGCTAGCCGGCCGGTGCCCTCCCAGGGACGCTTCGCGCGTTGTTCGTTCTGTCCGTATGCTGTTTTGAACTCGTCCGGCGCGTAATGGGCGCCACTTGGGCCACCCACACCCCTGGGTGACTGCAACGTCGTATAAGTTCTGGGAGGGGTTGGACCAGCTGTGGGACAAATGGCGACCTTTGAGAGCACATTTCAACCACCATAGTACTAATTCCAACCACTTTTTCAAACACCCAATCAGTTCCGCATCATTCAAACCAACCTAACTACATGAGAACCCTCACAGGCGTCTTGCGGGCGTCTCTCGCAGGCGTCTCTGAGAGACGCCTTACAGGCGTCTCTGAGAGGAGGTTTACACACGTACAGGAGTCTTACAGGCGTCTTTGAGAGGCTTCTCACAGGCGTCTTAGAGGCGTTTCACAGAGGCGACTCTGAGTGGCATCTTACACGCGTTTCAGAGAGGCGTCTTACAGGCTTCTTTGCGAGGCGTCTTACAGTCATCTAGGAAAGGCGTCTTACACGCGTCTCTTAGAGGCGTCTTACAGGCGTCTCTGAGGGGCGTCTTACAGGCGGCTCTGAGAGGCGTCTTAGAGGCGTCTCTGAGTGCCGTCTCTGAGAGGCGTCTCACGGGCCGCTCTCAGAGGCGTCCTAAACCCTTATCATCTTAAGTCCCTGAACCCTCAAACCTTTAAGTCCTTAAGCCCTCACGCGCTTGAACTTTTAAAATACATACACCTTTAAACCTTCCAGCCTTCACGCCCTGAAACCCTTACCTTGCCATTAACCCTTAGCACTCAAACCATTAACCCTTAAACCTTAAATCCTTATGCCATGAACCCCTTAAGCTCTCAAGCCCTTACGCCATTAAACCCTTACACCCTTAAGCCCCTAAAAGATCATCCCCCAGACAGTTCTTTACCTGAAGCACCCAGGCCGTAGAACATGTAAACCCTGAAGCCCTTGCACCTTGAAGCCTTTAAACCCGTAGCACTTAAACATAGTAGCGCTTACCCTTTACACCTGTTACACCCCTTACACAGTTAAGCCCTTACACATTTAACCACACCTTTAAACCCTGAAGCCATCAAACCCTGACACCATATCCCATGGTAACCTGTGTTCTCGTTGTTAGGGCATTATATCCTCTGTTCCTGGGTATATCGTGTATACATACTTGTACATATACATATACGGATTAACGCTCCAATCCACATCTAACTTCTGAGTTTCGCAACACCCCACACTTACTTGGTACAACATCCAACCTTGGCAGTCATGTTCGCTTCTGCACTAAACGTGCACGCATAAGCATATTAAGTGGTTTGTGGATGTAATGACTTCCTCTCAACATTTGTCTTCATACAGTGAGGTTACTTGGCTGGCTGGAATTCGTATCAGTTTTGCTTTTCGTGTTCGTTGGACGCAGTACCAGTTCGTTGGGATTCGTCCTATTGCGAAGGCCTTACGGCCGGTGCCCTCGACCCTGAATGGCGACGACGACGACGACGACGACGAGCGCTCTTGGGGGCCTCTTGGGGGTAGTTTGTGGGCCTCTTGGGAAGCTCTTAGGGGCCGCTTGGAAGCCTCGTGGGGGCCTCTTGGGGCTTCCTGGGGGTCTCTTGGAGAGGGCCTGGAACGTCTTGGAGGCTTCTTGGACGGTCTTGGGGCCATCTTGGGTGTTTTCGGCCGATCTTTGGGCGACTCGGGGCCCTCTTGGGCCGTCTCGGGGGCCATCTGGGGCATTCGGACCTCATTTTGAGTGTTTTCGAGGTTTCTAGGCCGCCCGAGGAAAAACAAGTATGCCCCCCCACCCCCCCCGGGACCCCTCCCGGGACCCCCC
>CAUYUJ010017003.1:170586-224599 GCA_963575745.1 Prorocentrum cordatum
AGAGAGAGGAGGAAGAGAAGGAGGAAGAGTAGAAGGAGGAGGAGGAGGAGGAGGGGGAAAAGGAGGAGGAGGAGGAGGAGGGAGGAGGAGGAGGAGGAGGAGGAGGAGGAGGAGGAGGAGGAGGAGGAGGAGGAGGAGGAGGGGGTCGCCACGCCTTCCTGGGGAGGGGTCGCCACGCCCTCCGCTGGGGGCGCGTTCGCTTTCTGGGCTTCCCTTTCGCCGTGCCGGCCGCTCGGTGCCTCCCTCGTTTTCGAGGAACAAGAGCAACATCAGGAGGAGGGAGGAGGGAGGATCAAGCAGTGGCGAAGCGTCCTGGCGTGCCTTAGGCCTCTGAAAGACTGTTCCAAGAACCTCTGGTGGTTTCCACGAACTGTTCTTAGAACATTTCTGGCTGGGACTGGCTTGTTTTAGCACATCGGGTGAATGTTCTAAGAACATTGTTTTTGTTCATGGAACATGTGTAGGTTCTAAGACAATTTCGTGGTAGGCCTATAGAGGTGCCTGGACGGTCGGTCCCTGCCCAAGAGGAGGAGGGAGGAGGGAGGGGGAGGAGATGGGATGGGGGAGGGAGGACAGAGGGGAAGGGAGGAGGGAGGGGGGAGCGGGGAGGAGAAGGGAGGGGATGGGGGAAGCAATCCTCAGCAGTCCTCAACCGAACAGAAGCACTCCTGTGCAAAGCAGAATAAACAAAAGAGAGAGCAAACTCAGGCAAGACATATTGAATTGTCGATTCCCAGGAAAATGCAGAAATCTATGGGAAGTGTGTGTGTGTGTGTGTGGGGGGGGAACGAAGCTGCACAACACATCGAGACATAGGGGGGATCCTGGGAAGTTTGTCTGTATTTGATTGTGTGTCCCTGGGCCCCTTCAAGTCACCCCTAACCATACTGACACGATGAAGTCGTGGCCTCACTTAGGTCCCCGTCTTCGCACCAGGGATAACAGATCCGTGCGGTGCGGTTTGGTCTGATAGGTCCCCTCTCAAAGAGTCAGGGAGTCCTTTCTGGTTGAGATCTGCGTGAGCAGGCGCATGCAGGCCGTCACGCTGCTGGTGGCCCTGGTGAACGCGCACGTGGACAGCCAGAGAGAGCTCGTGAGGTACCTCGGGGCAAGGCAGGGTGCACTTTCCCAGAAATCCGACGCTCTCAAAGACAATGGACAGGGCGATGCTTGGCCGTTTTTGGCCTCCGGGGGCCCTCGCTGAGCCCCGGGACCGTCAAAAAGCGACTCAGGACGAAAAAGCGGTCCTGGGAAAATTGTTTCAGACCTCTGGGGCCCACGCATCGAAAACATTGGAGCAGCCGGATGTCTGGGTCGGGGGCAAGGCAGGGCGCAGTTCAGTTGCTCCGATTCGATTCGACTTCGACGGCTTCCGATTCCGATCTGATTTCGGATTTCGGATTTCAGTGTGGGCTCCGATTTTTGAATGGAGGCCGCTTACTAGCTTTCGATCTCCGCCGGTTCGATTAATTTCGCTCGCCGGTGAACGCGCACGTGGACTGCCAGAGGGAGCTCGTGAGGTACTTCGGGGGCAACGACTCGCAGGCGATTTTCGGCGGCGAGCGATGGGCCCGAAGGCGGCGCGACTTCGCAGAAGCCCTCACGCCTTCTGAAAGGTTGTCTGCGTCTCAGGGGAAGGCTCAGGAGACTTCTCGGAAGGCCGGGGGACTTCCGAGCCTTCTGAGAAGGCCCTCTGCTTCTCACTTCCCCTTCCCCTTTCTTCGCCGTCGATTGGGGGTGCGAGGGCTCGCAGGCGATCGTTCTCCCCCACTCTTCGGGTGCAGCTCCTGGGAGCTCAAAGTCTGACTTTGCCCTGGTCCGAAGTCCCGCCTAATCTGGCTCGATCCCACTTGATATATCCGGGGGGGGGGGGAAAAAACTACTCGTCGAAAGTGAACACACAGAAAATATTGGGAAATATGGGATGTGGGGGGAAGACAAACACCCAGAAATTATGGGACAATATGGGGAATCCTATTATTTGTGTCTATTGTTCCGTAAGGGCTTCGCCCCATGCCGCCGGCCCCCTGTCTCGTATAATGGGAGATGCAAAAGCTAAATCATGAGATCTGGGCGCCGCCGTGAAGCAGTGTCGGGACCTGTTTGTTTTTCGACCCTGACCCTACGGATCTGCGTCACGGGTGCCACCGAATTTCAGAAATGTGGCAAATCCTTTGTGTTTTTGCTTCCTGACCCTGCGGATCTGCATGAGTTGTGCCTCCGAATTTCAGAAATGTGGCAAATCCCATGTGTTTTTGAACCCTGACCCTACCGATCTGCGTGAGCTGTGCCACTGAATTTCAGACATGTAGCAAATCTCCTGTGTTTTGGGACCCTGACCCTGCCGATCTGCGTGAGGTGTGCCACTGAATTTCAGACATGTTGAGAATCCCTTGTGTTTTTGCACCCTGACCCCGCCGATCTGCATGAGGGGTGCCGCCGAATGCCAGAAATGTTGCACATCCCGTGTGTTTTTTTGCACCCTGACTTTCGCCGATTTGCGTGAGGGGTGCTGCCGAATTTTAAAATGTGGCCAATCCCTTGTGTTTTTGCACCCTGACCCTGCCGGTGTACCACCGAATTTCAGACATGTTGAGAATCCCTTGTGTTTTTGCACCCTGACACCGCCGATCTGCATGAGGGGTGCCGCCGAATGCCAGAAATGTTCACATCCCGTGTGTGTTTGCACCCTGACCCCGCCGATCTGCGTGAGGGGTGCTGCCGAATTTTAAAATGTGGCAAATCCCTTGTGTTTTTGGACCCTGACCCCGCCGATCTGCGTGAGGGGTGCCGCTGAATTTTAGAATGTGGCAAATCCCTTGTGTTTTGGGACCCTGACCCCGCCGATCTGCGTGAGGGGTGCCGCCGAATTTCAGAGATGTGGCAAATCCCATGTGTTTTTGCACCCTGACCCCGCCGATCTGGGTGAGGGGTATAATCGAATTTTACACATGTGTCAAATCCCATGTGTTTTTGCACCCTGACCCTGCCGATCTGAGTGAGGTGTGCCACCGAATTTCAGACATGTTGAGAATCCCTTGTGTTTTGGGACCCTGACCCTGCCGATCTGCGTGAGGTGTGCCACGGAATTTCAGACATGCTGAGAATCCCTTATGCTTTTGGACCCTGACCCCGCCGATCTGCGTAAGGGGTACAATCGAATTTTACAAATGTGTCAAATCCCATATGTTTTGGGACCCTGACCCTGCCGATCTGCGTGAGGTGTGCCGCTGACTTTTAGAATGTGGCAAATCCCTTGTGTTTTTGGACCCTGACCCAGCCGATCTGCGTGAGGGGTGCAATCGAATTTTACAAACGTGGCATATCCTATGTGTTTTTGAACCCTGATCCCGCCGATCTGCGTGAGGGGTGCAGTCGAATTTTACAATCGTGGCATATCCCATGTGTTTTTGGACCCTGACCCCACCGATCTGCGTGAGGAGTGCCACCGATTTTTTTAGAATGTGGCAAATTCTTTGTGTGTTTTGCACCCTGACCCTACGGATCTGCGTGAGTTATGCCTCCGACTTTCAGACATGTGGCACATCCCCAGTGTTTTTGGACCCTGACCCCGCCGTTCTGCGTGAGTGGTGTTTTTTTTCCCCACCCCAGCTATTCAGACAACACGCTCAGGGCGTGGTACAAATGTTCGTTTTGGGCCTCCCCCATTCTCGCGGTCCATCAACAAGGAACAGGAAGCAGCAAGAAGCAGAACTGTAACAGTGGAAGCTGGAAGCAGCAACTGGTACAGGAAACTGCGAACCTCCGGCCTACAACCTGGTGGCCCCACAAGGGGGCCGGCGGATGTGTGTGTGTGTGTGTGTGTGTGTGTGTGTCCCAGGGCCCCTTCAGTAAAGCTGAATCCCGCTTCGTCCGCGGTCTCATCCGGCCGGCGCAGCAGCCCCCCCCAGCGGGGCTTACTTTCCCTTTTCCTGCGACGAAGACCTCCCAGTAGCTGCCTCCCAAGTTTGGAGGGCAAGGTCTCGCAGGCGAGTTTCCTCCCCCAATCCCCGAGCTCCACCCGAACAGTTTGGCCGTTCAGAACAAAGGGTGAATCCCTAGGATACACCCCTAGGGGGCTGTTCCGCCGCACCCATTATCGAGGATGGACGCCCACCCATCGTACCCGTCGGTCGGTGAAACAATGTATTTCTGGATTCCCAGGTCCCAACCTACTTCAGGCGCCTTTCCACTTCAAGAATCGAAGCGCTTTTGCTGTGTTTTGCCATTCTCTTGGAGGGCCTGTATCCAATCTACTTGATCTGCCTTCCTACTTCATGTTTCTACCCACATCCTCCGACCGACGTGTACATCCCAGGGTTGGACCTCGAATTTCTGCTCCATCTGGAACCCCCACGAAGCCCGCGTTAAGGGGTCGACATTTCCCCTGCCAAGGTTATGATGTCCCAACCTGCTTTGGCCTTGATCGCCAGAAAGACCCTTCGAGCACCGAGAGCGCACCGAAACTCTTGAGGGCTTCCGCGTGTCGGGCCCTGGGACACGATGCTCCTTCGACACGGTTCCGATCCTGTTTCTGGGTGCTCGAAATCATTTTTGGGATGTCGTCTTCAAATCCCGTACAGTCAACCCGCATAGTAAGGATGGGCAACCTTCCCCAGGGTACCCTTGCATCCTTGCCTCCTCGGTCCATCCTTCGCCGCTTTCGCTGGCCGCGCCCCGCTCGAAAAGCCTCGAAATGGGCGTCCAAGGCCCTTGCATCTTTATCGCGCATCCTTACTGTACTGGTTGACTGTAGTCGGGCGACGAAATCTATACATATCCACTGCTCCCTGGCCAGGCCCATCCTGAACCCAGGAGTTCTGCATACGCCCTCCTGGCCACGCCAGGAGGGCGCAGCGTATACACAGCTGCTGGGTTCAGGATGGGCCTCGCCAGGGAGCAGTGGATATGTATAGATGTCGTCGCCCTATGTAGGTCGGCTGGGGGCAACACCGTGCTGCCAAGGTACTTCGGGGGCAGGGGCGGCACCGTCGGCAGCAGCCTCGTCGCCAGGCCCGGCCCGCCTCGCGCGACGGGGGCCCTGGCGCCCGCGGGGAGGCGCGGGAGCCACCGAGCGCGGCCCACCACTCGCAGAGCACCGCCCCGCCAGACTACCCCGACCCTCGGAGGAGGAAAAGGGTACCCACACCTCTGCCCCCTCGCCCGTTCTCCCCTCTTTGGGCCTCCTGGGGGGCCCTCGTCGCCACCGCTGGATTCGCCTCGGAATCCTGGTCAGAACGCACCCTGGGAGAGGTCCGGGGAGTAGCGGTATCCTGCCCTCCATTTCCAGTGTGAGGGGGGTGGGGGAACCCTGAAAAACCACACGGAACCCGTACCCGCCGCCCAACCCGAAATTCGGGTCGAGTTCGGGCCTTCAGGTTGGGTCGGGGTGGTTTGGTAGGTAGTCAGCAAAGTGCCTACTCCGATGTTCTGAATTAGCGCCGAGGAGGCGTCGCTCCCGCCGACAGCCCCACATCGACTCCCCGCCGAGGGCCGCCAGCGCGCGCCGAAGGCGCTCCGATCCCCGTCGCGGCGCGACGACGAGGCGAGGTTGACCCCCGTCGGGGGGAATACCGCCCTCGCTGATGGAGAAACCTAGAGTACTTGCAAGCGTCTGGAAAACGCACGCCTCCCTCGATGCAGTAGATCTCGGGGGCAACGATAGGGGGGGATTGGCATAGGGGGGGATGCATCGACCCCCGATCGCCCATTGATCGCCGATAGGGGCCCGATGGCCCAAACCTGCCCGGGAAGGTGCGGATTCGCTATCGGAGGCCTATCGCCAATCTATCGGGGATGTATCGCCGTTTGCAGGTCGATGCCTCTCCCCTTATGCCGCATATGCCAGTCCCCCCTGTCGTTGCCCCTCAGGATCGTACATGCCCCGCGGCGGATCAAAGAACGCAGGATTCGCGCGCGCGTGTGTGTGTGTGTGTGAGTGTGTGCGGCGTAGGGCAACGGGGTGACAGGCGAGGGGGAGGGAAGGAGGGAGGCGAGGGCGAGGGCGAGGAGGAGGAGGACGACGCAGGAGAAAACACAGTCAGGCAGCTGGGCACGGAGCGCATCGGTAAATCGGTAACATCCCCCCTCGGCGGCGGCCTCCGGGCCAGCTGCGAGCAGTGACCTCGCGCGAGGGGCGGAGAGCGCGGATGGCTGCGAGGAGGGGTGGGAGGCAGCAGGGCGGCCCGTGGATGGGGGGGAGGGGGAGGAGGAGGAGGAGGAGGAGGAGGAGGAGGAGGAGGAGGAGGAGGAGGAGGAGGAGGAGGAGGAGGAGGAGGAGGAGGAGGAGGAGGAGAAGGGCAAAAAGTGGATGGGGGCTGCCATTTTTGCAGGGCTCATCTCGATGCCTCCGCTTCCATCTTGTGTCGCTTCGATGCGGTGGCCTCCGATCCGATTTATATTGCGATTGCCGACTCGACTTCTCGATTCGATTTTGGGACTGCT
Source organism: Prorocentrum cordatum (assembly GCA_963575745.1). Classification (NCBI taxonomy): domain Eukaryota; class Dinophyceae; order Prorocentrales; family Prorocentraceae; genus Prorocentrum; species Prorocentrum cordatum. The sequence continues at coordinate 177,031 of CAUYUJ010017003.1, forward strand.
CGATTCGATTCGATTCTGGGGGGAGGGCGGTGAGGACCCTGAGATCCGGGGTTACTGTTAGGCATGTCCCATCTACAGTTGGAATGCTCAATGATAGTCGAACCATAAGTTGGGGACCATTGTTTTCGATTCTGTTTTGACTATGTTTGCGTATCTTGTGAGTACTTGTTTTTTTCCTCCCAGGGGGACACGCCCGACCTAACTCCAGGGGCTGCCAATCGTGCCACGCCGGACGTCCTCGCCCGGCTGCGGGCCCTCCGGGACCATCACGGGGTCGATCTGGCCGGAAGCCTGCCGCAGGAAGTTGGGGTTTGGGGCTGTGCCTTGCGGTGTTGTTGCTTTTCTCGCAACGTCTGATCTCGGAGGAGTAGGAGGAGGTGCTGGGTTGTCAGAGCGTGATCGATGTCATCTGACGCGGGCACCACTCGAAGCATGGAACCAGTCTAGCGGCCTGGGTCGATTTCTTGGAGGCCTTGCACAGCCATCCAGGGGAATGCCTTCTTAGGAAGGTAATGCCCCACCTCCGAGAAGGGGATAATGGGGTCCACCTCACCCGCGCGGACTTTTCCGCAAATCAGGCAGCAGACGAGTACACGGGGGATGGAGCCCGCCGTGCCAGGCTCTGCCAGCATGTCATCCAGCAAGTGTACGGTATTGATAATGAGGCAGCTCGCGTGCAGAAGCGCTTCATAGAGAAAGCCCTGCAGGTGGTATTCAGACCCCACTCCTTTATACTCGGCCACCTCCCAAGCTGATCGCGTGGCCCGCAGTCGAGCTTCCGGGGCCCAGCGCGTAGCGAGCCTGAGCAAGCGCAGCAGCAGAGCCTACGCAGCGTGTGTTCAGAAGGGGGGGATAAGTTTTGCACCGTCAGTCGAGGGCGCCTTTCTAAGGAGTTGGGAACGCCGGGTTGGCTTGTCTCGCAATGCCCTGTAAACCATACCAAACCCACCAGAGTTCTGAGTCGTCTTGTGTTCGTGAACTATGGTCGTACCGTAGGTATGGGGCTTACAGCAGTGCGAAGATCAGAATCAGAAGTCTGACCTGACACTGACCCGGGTGAGAAGGTGCCGGCCAACCTCTTGGATGGCGCCATCCCCCGTACCGTATCAAAAGGCCTGGCCAGACGAGTTGGGCAAGGGTTAAGTCGGGCACGTCCCTCTACAGGAAGAATATTCAAAAACAATCAAAAAATAGTCTGGAGACGATTAAACAAAAAACTATGTTTGACCATTTGGGAGCCCCCTTTGGGTATATTTGATTCATCCAAAATCGCACTGTAGGGGGACATGTCCGACCTGAGGCAGGGGGGCAGGGAGCAGAGGACTGTTTTTTTGCAGCGCGCACGTCGTCCCTTCCTCTTTGTATGTTCGGATCCTGGGGCTTGGGGTGTGCTCCGCCCCCTCCTCCTCCTCCTCTCCCTCCTCCTCCTCCTCCTCCTCCTCCTCCTCCTCTCCCTCCTCCTCCTCCTCCTCCGCCAGGGTGGGGGGCTTGAGGAGGATGTGGATGAAGTCCAGCAGCAGCACGGGCAGGAGCCTGGCTTGTCTCTGCTCCGTTCCCTCCGTTGTCCCGCTTGCTTAGTATACGTGACGGTGTACGTGTCTTCCTATGCCCGCCCTTGCCGTGAGGGAGCCGAGGATATCTTGCTAGCTTCCGCATCAGCAGGAACGCGAGGAGGAGGAGGAGAAGGACCCTATTCAGGACTGAGGAGGACCAGCTAGACACCCTTCACAGAGCGGACGGCCAAATTCGTGGCGTCTCGTACTGCTGGCCCTCACCAGGCAAGCTGTGATGTCCGTTAGGTGTTATGTGTGGATGTAATGGGTGAGCAGAAACAGGGGGCTTGATCATGATGTTTCTAAGGGTGATCATGATGGGGTGAGAACGAGCATGGAGTAACAGGACGAGGAGGAGATGGCGGATGGGTCGGATGAGTGGGAGGAGGGTGGGGGATCAGTGGGCAGGATATGGGGGATGGGGACGGAAGTAGTTGTGAGCCGCATGTAGCGGAAGTCGCACGCTGTGGACGTCGAGCGTGAGAGATTGCATGTGCGGAGCTCGCATGTAGCAGATTTTGCACGGAGCGGGATCCGAACGAGGCGGAATTGATACACATTGGATACATCTCGCACAGAGCGGAGTTCGCATGTATAGAGTTCACAAGCGCAGAACCCGCATGGCGAGACTTCAGTTCACACGCTTGCGAGTGCCGCCGCGTGTCCGTCCGTCGAGCGACGCCAGCAGTGCGTTCTCCCAAAAAACGGAACCCCTCCGTCGAGTCGCGAGAGGTCCGTCCGTGCAAACTCCGCCGCGTACGCGGTCCTCTCCCTGTGGACTCCGCCGCGTGGGACGGTGCGGAGCTGCGAGTTGTTGGCACATGTGTGCGAGTTCCGCCTCGCGCGAGTCCCGTCGCGTGCGAGTTCCGCTCCGCGCGAGTTCTTTCAATGCGAGTTCCGTCCTTGCGAGTTCCGCCCTTGCGAAGTCCGTTGCTTGCGAGGGGGGGCGGTGATGAAGGGGGGATCGAGACGAGAAACATAAGGCTGGGTAGGATGCTGATCAGGAGGTAGGGGGGACATGATGGGCGAGGGTGGGATAGTGAGAGGATACGACGCGGGAGCAGAACGGAGATGACACTGATGATGATGATGCTGATGATGATGATGATGATGATGATGATGATGATGATGGTGATGACGATGATGATGATGAGGATGATGATGAAGGGTAAGTATGGTGATGATGAGGGTGATGATGCGTATGAGTATGCATCTGACGCGAGCGATCATGTTGATGCTGATGTCGATGCTGCAGATAGTGGAGGTGAATGGTGATCTGACGGAGGTGGTAGCGGTGGACGTTGATGGCGATGCCGACGACGAGGATGCGATGACGATGACGATGACGATGACGATGTTGACGATGGCGATGCCGATAGTGATGATGACGCCAATGATGACGACGCCAATGATGACGACGACGGCGTCGATGCGGACGACCATGTTGACGGTGATGATGGTGATGGTCACGTTGATGACGATGATGATGATGATGATGATGATGATGATGATGCTGATGATGATGATGATGTTGACGTGGATGGTAGGTGCGATGCTGTTTGTCATGATGATGTCGGCGACGACGACGATACCGAGGACGATGTTAACGCCGATGTTGATGCTGCTGATGATGCTGATGCCGCTGACGGCGACGACCACGACGGCACCTGCGAATACGACGGCGACGACGACTACGGCGATGATGTTGATGATGCTGATGATGATGCTGGGCAGGATGATGGTAGTGGTAATAACGATGATGATGACGATACTGTCAACGATGGCTATGGCGACGATGACTATTACGATGACGATGAAGACGATGACGATGCTGGTGCTGATGATGATACGATGCTGGGGATGGTGACAATGACGATGCTGATGGTTATGATGCTGATGCGACTGATGATGATGCTGATGACGATGGTAATGAGGCGGATGCTGATGCAGATGATGAACTGACGGTCATGATGGTGATGAGGTTGCGGATGCTGACACTGGAGATGTTGATTATGATGATGCTGCGAATCACGACGCTGAATATGTGGAGTCTGATGTTGTTGATGCTGAATTTGCTGATGATGGTGGTGGTGGTGGTGGTGGGGATCATGACGATGATCGTTGTACGATGTCGATGATGGTGATGATGATGGCGATGATGGTGATGATGATGATACTAGTGACGATGACGATGACGTTTGTGCTCTTGTCGGGTAGGCTAATGACGAGACTGATGATGCAGATGATGATGGTGATCATGATGATGATTATGATGATGATGCTCATGATGGATGCTGTTGATAGTGATGATGAGGCTGTTTCTGATGCTGATGCAGAGGGTCATGATGCTGCGGCTGCGGCAGTGGCTGCGACTGTGGCTACTGCTGTTGATGATGATGATGATGCTTGCGGGGATGCTGGTGATGATGATTATACTGATAGTGCTGAGGATGATGAGCATGCTGCTGATGATGAAGACGATGATGACGATGATGATGATGATACTGATGTTGTTGATGATGATGCTGATATCGTCGACGACGACGGTGAGGATGTTGCGATTGCGGCGACGACGACGACGACGACGACGACGATGATGATGATGATGATGATGCTGATGATGATGATGACGTTGATGATGATGATGATGATGCTGATGATGATGATGATGATGATGATGACGATGATGATGATGATGATGATGCTGATGCTGATGGTGATGGTGATGGTGATGGTGATGGTGATGGTGATGGTGATGATGATGCTGATGATGATGATGATGATGATGATGATGATGACGATGTTGCTGATGATGATGATGATTACGATGATGATCATGGTGCTGAGACTGATGATGCTGCTGATGATATTCATGATGAGAGGCAGGAGGAGGATGAGAGGCAGGTGGAGGAGGATGAAACTGAGGAGGAAGGTCTTGGGAACGGGGACGGGGAAGTGAGGATGAGGGGGATTGGGAAGCATGAGGGAGAGGGGTCCGAGGAGGAGGAGGAGGAGGCAGGCTGAGGAGGACGCAGGCTTAGGAGGAGGAGGAGGAGGAGGAGGAGGGAGGCTGAGGTGGAGAGGGAGGAGCGACAGAGGATGAGAAGGAGGAGGAGGAGGTGGAGGAGGAGGTGGAGGATGAGGAGAAGGACCAGTGCAAACCCAAGACTCATCGACGATGTTGGAATACACCCTCCTTCCAAGCTCCGTCCTCATAGGCCCAGACAACGGTTCGTTTCCACTGAGGGAAGTGCCCCGTTGGGGGACAGCCGTGTGAAATCCTGAAGCGTGCGGAAACGCCATTCTGAGGACCCAGCGCCACGAGTCAACCGCATTGTTGCGCCTTGCCAATCCTGGATCGCGCCAGAACACCATTCCTGTTGTGCACTGCCATTCCAGAATCGCTCCAAAACACCGTTTCTGGTACGTTAGTCATGATAGTCAGTGAATCTCTTCGAAGTCTTAAAACAAATGTGCGCGGCGCTACGGCGAGATCCACATTTCGAAAACGACCCGCCCACCAGCCCATCCAGAAACGATGTCCAGGCGAGTTGAGGTGGTCAGGGAATTGCGAGAGCAAAGAGGGGGACGGCCGAACAGTGGGACGGAGGGAGGAGGAGGAGAACGAGGAGGCTGGATTGATGGATGATGGAGTGGGGAGAAGGACGCTGAGGACGCTGATGACGCAGAGAGCTCCGAGCTCCCTCTGGCACACAGGCCGAGCGCGCCCCGGGTCTACGCCGAGGGCCCAACGACCCCGCAGCCCCAGGTCAACGCCGAGGCACAAACGAGCCGCATCCGCAGAGGCGACGAAGGGGGGTCCAACGACCCCGAAAAACGAGACGGCGCCAGCAGTGGCGACGAGGCACGGCCCAAGACACCGCGCCGCCCCCGCACGGCCGAACACGCTCAGAGCCCGGCCTTCACGATGACGACTTAGCCGAAGATCCCATGATCCCGGGGCTCGGTCGCCGTCTTTTGGCGGGTCTTGATGATCACAACGCTCGGGATGATATTGCCCGCCTGCATTATGACGACTTTGCCGAAAATCCACCGATCCCCGAACCTGGTCGCCTTCATCTTCACCTGGCGGGTCTTGGTCATCACGACGCCCTTGGCCACGACGACTGTGCCGAAGATCCCATGATTCCTGGCCTTGGTCACCTTCGCCTTCAGAATGATGATTTTGCCGAAAATTCAATGATTCACGGCCTGGGTCTCCTTCTTTTGGCGGGCCTTGATCATCGCAACACCTGCGAAGCCATGGCTCGGCCGAGCTGCGACCCTTCGAAGTGCGCCCACCCTCGAGGCGAAATGGCTGTGGATGGGGAAAAGGACGCTGAATTGGGTGAGGAGGAGGAGGCGGAGGAGGAGGAGGAGGAGGAGCAGAAGGGGTATGAGGAGGAAGGAGGAACAGGAGGAGGGGGGCAAGCAAAAGGGCTCTTGGGATGCCTCTCGGAGCCTCTTGGGATATCTCTTGGGCGCTTCTTTGTTGCCTCTTGGGACGTCTTGGTGGCCTTTTGGCGGTCCTGGGGGGCTTTTGGGTGTCTTGGGTGCCTCGGGGGGGGGGGGAGGGCTCCTGGGGCCGCTTGGGGCCCTCTTGGGAGCCTCCTGCGGGCCTCTTAGGGGCCTCTTGGGGCCATGTTAGAGCCATCTCGGGGCCTGCTGGGCGTTTCTTGTAGCCATCTTGGAGGCCATCGATCAAAGAAGGGGATGGCCGGAATTTGCGTTCGGGGCCAACATGGGGCCCACACCGTAGTAACACCAATGATGTTGGCTTTCTCGCCGATGCCGTTTTGGACGCTCCAACGACCCGCGAAACGCCCCGTCCAGGTCCAGGGGAGGGGTTAAGGGGGAGGGGTAAACCCCTCCCCGAAGGGGACGAGGGAAGGCGTGAACGAGGAAACGCTCTAAACCACGTACGCCCAGAGGGCTGGTGGGATTATTTGAAACGAATGAGCGCGGTGCTATGGCGAGAGCCACATATGGAAAAGGGCTGCCCTCAATCCGTGAAGCCCTTGCAAGTTGTAAAGAGAATGTGCGCGGCGCTAAGGCGAGAGCAACATTAAAATCGAGCCGCCCTCATTTCGTGAAGCTCGTGCAACTTGTTAAGACGAATGTGCGCCGCGCGAAGGCGAGAACCACATTTCGAAACAGACGCGCCCTGAATCCGTGAAACTCTGGCATCACTGTTAGAACAATGCGCCCAGCACTGGGGCGAGAAACACATTTCGGAGCGATTCGCCCTCCATCAGTGGAGCTGTTGTCAGGCTTTGGATAAGCTTGCGGCTCATACATGGCAAGGCTGTCTCATGCGACACGCCCAGCCCGCCCGTCCGACTGGCTTCGGGGTGCGACAGGGAGGAGTTATTTTGCAGGACGCGGGATCGAGGAGGAGGAGGGCGAGACGGAGGAGGAGGCGAACTGGGAGAAGGGGGAGGAGAAGGCGGAGGGGGAGGAGGGGGAGGAGAAGGTGGAGGATGAGGAGGAGGAGAAGTGGAGGTGGAGGAGGTGGAAGAGGAGGAGGAGGTGGAGGAGGACGCGAGGAGGAGGAGGAGGAGGAGGAGGAGGAGGAACGGCGAGGAGGAGGAGGTGGATGAGGAGGAGACGGAGGAGACGGAGGAGGTGGAGGAGGATGAGGTGGAGGGCGAGGAGGAGGAGGAGACGGAGGATGAGAGAGATGAGGATGATGCGGAGGAGGAGAATGACGACGAGGGGGAGGACAAGGAGGAGGAGGAGGCGGAGGAGTATGAGGATGATGATGAGGAGGAGGAGGAGGAGAAGGGGGACTCAGAAGACGGATATCCCCTCAAGCAGCACTGGTAAACTAAAAACACCTGAGCCTAAGGAGTGAGGCTCAAGAGGAGGAAGTGACGCTCAGACGACGATGACGATGAGCGCAGCTCTTTTTGCCAAGGAGCCGTGCTGCTCCTCTGGCGCCTGGCGCATGGTGCGCCGGCGCCTGTCTTTGGCCACGCGTCGCGGGCCACGCCGCCGCCGAAGTGCCCGAGCGCCTCGGCGGCGCCGAAAAAATCCAGAACAGGGCGGGAAGGGGGCCTGTAGGCCCCCAGGGTGGGCCAGCTTGGCCTTTGAAAAGGCTTGAGCCGCCAAGCGGCGGAAAGAGGGGAAGAAGCGGGAAAGGGCAAAGCAAAGCGGCAAGGGCAGGAGCAAGGGGAACGCAAGCGGAAGCCCGCGCCAGTTCTGGAAACGGGGAGATCCATCAGTTTTGCCAAACATCCTAGATATCCCTTCAAGCAGCACTGGTAAACTAAAAACACCTGAGCCTAAGGAGTGAGGCTCAAGAGGAGGAAGTGACGCTCAGACGACGATGACGATGAGCGCAGCTCTTTTTGCCAAGGAGCCGTGCTGCTCCTCTGGTGCCTGGCGCATGGTGCGCCGGCGCCTGTCTTTGGCCACGCGTCGCGGGCCACGCCGCCAACCTCCTCCTATGAATCACCGCCACGCCGAGCTGGCTGCAGTGGGTCACGTAGCCGCCGGTCCTCTCGGCGTGGAACTCAACAGTCCTGGCATCCGCGGCGGGCCGCCGCGTCTGCCCAGCAAGGTGGGTCCGCAGGCGCAGGGCGGCATGCCGCCGGCGCCCGCGGTGGTTCTTCGTGCGCCCTAGGCGGCAGCCCTGGCTGGGCTGGCTGCCGGCGCCCCACGTAGCCGCCACCGCCGTCCCCCATGACGGCACTGCCGGTTGCCGGGCCGGCGCGGCGCTCTTGCCCTCAGGCGCCAGCTGCCGCCGCGCCGCGCCCAGCTGCTCGCAAGCGCAAAGTTGAGCGCGGGCGCCAGGCTGAGCTCAGCCGGCGCCGCGCTGCCGCACGCACGGCGTATGCCGGCGGCGGTGGTTCCCACGCGCCCCGCGCGGCAGCCCTGGCTGGGCTAGCCGCCGGCGCTCCTTCGAAGCCGCCACTGCTGCCCCCTTGGCGGCACTGCCGGGTGCCAGGCCGGCGCGGCGCCTGCCCACGGGCAGCATGGCCGCGGCACGCGCCCAGCTCGTTCGCAAGTGCGAAGCTGATGCGAGCGCCAGGCTGGACTCAGCCGGCGCCGCGTGGCCGCTCGCACGGCGGTTGCCGGCGGCGGTCCACTGCTGCCCGCTCGGCCGCTGGCCGGCGGCAGCCCGCACCCTAGTCACGGTGCGGCCTCTGCTCCCCTCCACGGGGCCATTCTGGCGACCCGCGGTGCCCTGATGGGGCCATCTCCCGGGTCACCTCGTTGGCCCGGCGGAAGCCCTGGGTCTCGTGCACGTACCTCACACCATTGTAGTGCACTGGGCCCATCACCCCTGCGTTGCAAAACGTCCTCTGCGGCTGCTTGGGAGGCTTATGCGCCTTGGGCGTCTGCTGCGTGGCGGCCTGCTGCACGGTTGGCTCCTGCTTACCCTCGTTCTCCTTGGCCGTCCCGCAGCAACAGCCACCAATCACCCCGATGCCTGCTGCAAGCAGCACTGCGATCGTGGCCACCACCTTCATCGCCGTCCCCACCGGGACAACGATCGCCACCGTGCCCATCTGCGGCTCCCAGCGAAGCATGGCCCCTTGGGCCTTGCCGTCGACTGTTGCCACTTCTCGGCTCTGTATCTCTCCGGCTGCCGTCGTGAGCGCCGTCGCCACCAGCGCTGCGCACAGCATGCCTGCGCAGGGGACGCGGGCTCTGCAGCTGCTGCTGCGCCTGCGGGCCGCTCCTCTGCGCCTTCGCTGCTGCTCGCGCCGCCATGCAGCGCTCAGCAGCATGGCTGCCAGCAGTGCCCCCGCTGCCATCACCCAAGCTCCCAAGCCAACCGGGAGCACGAGGATCAGCAGGTTCTGGCTCTCCACCGGGTTGACCTTGAGCACGTAGCCGTCTGCGCTGCCGGCTGTGGCGGCGAGCGTCGTCACGGCCAGCGCCGCTCTGGGCCACAGTGTGGTCAGGCTCCTGCCTGCACGGCGCGCGCCCTCGGCCGCGTGGGCCGGCGGCGCCGTGAGCTCGGACACATCCGTCGCCATGTTGGCCGAGATGCCGCGCATGGGCTCGTGGCTCTCCCACAGGCACCCGTGGAAACTGTCGGAGGCCCAGCGCCCGAAGCGCTTGACGCGCTGCAGGTCGTCCACGGCGTGGTACATCGCTGTCGCGCCCCCGATGCGGAGGCTGTGCGAGCCGATCTCCTCCTTCCTCAGCCCGGCGGCAAGCCCTGCGATCGTCAGATAGCGCTGCGCCTCCTCGCGACGAATAGGTGCTCCGCTCGCCCAGCGGAAGAGCGGGAGCTCCTCTTCGCTTCCTCGCAGCCTCTGCGGGTAGTGCCGCTCCAGCTGGCGGAGGGCTGCCACGGGGCAGAGTGACGTGCCCGTCTCGTACTGATTCCGTACGCACCCCACATTGTATTGGTCTGTCTTCGAGGAGGTGACGTGGAGCACCACCTCCACCGCGTCCTTGAAGGTGCAAGGCTGGTTGTCGCCATCGCGGCCCGTGACGTCCACTCCGCGCACAACGCGCTCTTGGCTCCATGTCTTCCCGGGCTGGATCAAGTACTCGGACGCCCTCGACACGAAGAAGAAGGCCACCGCCACGGCGGCCCACAAGACCGCAGTGTCCGTCTCGGGGAGGTCCGCCTGGCCCCTCAAGAAGCCCTGGAGCCACAGGAGCATGCGGGGCGTCACCGGCTGCTTCCTCCCGCTCGGCCCCTGGCCTCTCCGGAGGCCGGCGAGCGTGGACCAGAGGCGGCCCCGGTGGAGCAGAGGGTCTGGGTACCCGACCACGAGATGGGCAAAGCGCACCGCGAACAACTTCTGCTTGACCGTGCCCTCCGTGCGCTTCAGCACCTTGGCCAACACGACGACGAAACCCAACGGCGCCTCCTCGTTAGCGTGCCGCTCCTCGTGGTCACGTCCCTCCAGCCAGGGCGACTCTCCTTGGGCTGCTCTGAAACTTTGCCACTGCTTCCAGCCGGTCTCGTAGCCGGCGCGGGTTCCCTCGGACGGCCGCAGCATCAGCGCCTCGCGCTTCTGCTCCTCGATCCACCTGCCGTAGTCTTCCCCCCCCAGCATCGGGTGGTCCTGCAGGGCGATGGAGGCGCGAGCGCGGCCCAGGGCGACCGGTTTGACCATGCCCTGGGTCTCCACCTTCTTGCCCCGGTTGGGACTCTTCTTCCGTCGTTTCTTGGGAGTGTTGACGACCGTGTTCAGGTCCACCTTCTCTGCATCGGGGGGGGGCTCGGGGCCCCGCACGAGGCCCTCCTCGATGGCCTTGAAGCGGACGCCTTGACTCTTGCGCCTCGCCTTGTGGACGTCGTCGCTCAGTACCCCAGCGTGCCGGTCGATCTCGGGTCTGTCGGCCTTCGCCCAGAGCTCGCTCCGTGCCCAGGCCCTGAGCCGCCGCCGGGTTGTCTCCCAGGCGGCCGACTCCGCAGGATCGTGACAACCGCCTGCCCGCTGGGTGGTCTGCGACAGCGCGTCCGCGGCGGTGCCCAATACAGCTCTCGCCGTCTCCGGTGGCAGGGACCTCGCTGCTTCCCGCGTCAAGGTGGTCACGGTGTCACCTCGGGCTCGCCGCTGAACCCAAGTCGCTTCGTCGCCTCCCTGCACGAGCCAAACTTCCTCCGGTGACAGCGCCCTGATGCGCCCGCCACTGCGTCCGGGGACGTGGATCAGGGTTCCTCCCGGTCCGCCCGGGCCCTCGGCGGGCCAGCGAACCGTGCCGATCGGGCCGTCGACGGAGCAGACCAGATGCCTAGTGCCGGCGAGCTTGATGTGGCCGATGCCCTTGGGTAGCGTAGGGTCTGAGCCCCCTCGAGCTGCTGGATCCCAGGTGGCGCTCCCCTCGTCGTCGAGCCAGTGGTGACCGCCCTCGCTGAGCTTATCCTTCAACGCGTGCTTCGCCCCGTGGGGACAGCGGCGCGCCGGCGGCGTACGCATGCTCGCCAGGCTGGCGCCCGCTGGCCCTCGACCTGCCACGATCAGGCTCTGAGCTCGAGCTGTCATGTCGCCGTAGTGGGTGCAGACGACCTCCAGGTCGTACGTGCGGTACCCCAGCTTGCGCAGCACTTTGACAACGCGGGTCAGGTCAAGCTTGCCGGGGGCATCGACTACGACGACCTGCGGCCTCGCCCGAGTGATGGAGGATGCCAACTTCTCGACTTCAAAGCCCTTCGGGTCCAGGGACAGCGTGCACATGATCCAGTCCACCCCTGTGGGGTCGCCCGTGGTCACTTCACCGCCGAGCTGCCCCCAGGCGCGCCCGTAGGTCCCCAGTGGGCTCCCCAGCTCGAGGCCCCGGCGCCCTGCGAGGGCGAGGCTGCGTGGCACTGCTGCTGGGGTCCTCAGCGCCCGATGCCGGAGTGCTGACTCCGCAATGGGCCCGTCCTCTCCAGGCAAACGCAAGAGGTGCTCCTTTGCCTCGGCCAGCATCTTCCCCCACTCCTCGGGCGGCTCGATGCGGGTCCACCCCTTGCGCAGTAGCTCAGAGTGGACCTTCTTGGCCTCTTCTCGCGACAGCCAGTCCGCGATGTCGTTGTGGTAGGTGCGGATGTACAGTGCGGTCGTGCTGAACCCATGGCAAGCCTCCAGACGCTGAACGAGGCGAATGAGATGCCGTGCAAGCGGGTGCTTGGGCCGCCTCTTGGAAATCCACGACCGCACGTTCATGTTGTCGGTGACGTAGAAGACCAGCTCGCCTTGCCACTCGCTACCCCTCGCGGCAGCTAGGGCCACAAATGCAAGCAGCTCCACGATGGCTATCGCCCAGTCCTTCTCGGCCCCTGGGTGGCTCAGCACGTCCTCCAACTGGCGGAGGAGCGGGGCGGCGTCTACGGCCATGTAGTGGGGTGGCACCGCTTTACTGCCGGCCACTGCTCGCCCCCAGTCGATGCTGCCGATGGTCGTCGTGGTTGCGTCGCCTCCAGTCCATCTTGTCCGGGCGGCGGCTCCTGGGAGTGCCAGGCGCTCGCGCGGCCCTAGACAGGAAATGAAGCTCGCCTCGAAGGTGGACGCCCAGGCCTCGGGTGCGTCGAAGAGCACCCGCAGCAGCTCGAGGGTCTGATCCCACTCGTCCCAGGCAAGGGCGATCTCCTCGGCGCTCCCTCGGGGTTCCGCCCATGCCGCTCCGAGCCCACCGCCGAGGAGGCGGTCGATGACCGGCAGCTCGGGCTTGATAGCCGGCTGCGTGGCCACCCAGAACTGGGCTGACCCCCTCAGCTCCTGGACGACTTTAATGGGGACTCGGCGGCATCCGTAGCGCAGCTCGTCGATCGCCAGGAGGTGGGCGGCTTTCACGCACTTGGGCTCTGGGAGCCTCGAGCGCTGCTTGTCCACGTCCAGGTAGAGGCCCCAGACCAGCTGTTCTGCCTGGAAGGTGCCCTCTTCCGCCATCTTGTCGACGTTGATCGCGTCGCCGCCCCAGACGCGCCGCATGCTCGCGTCGCAGTCAGCTGCGCTGAGCCAGGGCCTGAGGCCGACCAGTGGCTCGACCAAGACGCCGTCGTCCATCGGCCACTTGGACGACCAGCGCACTGTGTCGTTGACCGCTGGGTCCGGTGGGCGGCGCCGCTCGTGGTCCCACTTGGCACTCCAGGCGAACGCCATGTACTCGCCTGGCGACCCCGACCACCCGAAGACCATCACGCAGTGGATCATGATCACGCGCGTGGTCAGGCCCACAGCGTCGCCCGGGAGGGAGGCGCCGAACTCGGCCACGTCCTCGTCTCGCACCCAGTGCCACTTGAAGGCCCGCGACACGTCCCGCTTGGCTATTACCTGTGGCACACCCGGGTGGCGCGCGGACCACCAGAGTGACAGGCGCACAAGGGCTTCGTGCTTGGGCTGGAGCGCCGGCGGATGCAGCTCCTTGGGCGAGTCCCCATTGGCAACCCGCATATCGTGTATGGGGCGCCCTTCGCTGCTCACCGTGCGGTCGGGTAACATCTTAGGCACTCGCCCCGACGGGCTCTCGATGAGCTCTGAGGCGGACAAGGCGGCCTCGGCCTCTGGGGTGGCCCAGAGCACGGCGCCGTAGGACGTGTCCTTCCAGGCTTTGGCGTACATCTCCAGGGCATGGTCCCTCGCTGAAGCGTGGGGCTTGGCTATAGTACGACGCCTGGGCTGCTGCCTCCGAACGGGGGCGCCCCTGCTCGCCATCTCCTGGAGGTACCGCCGGTGGTCCTCCTCCAGAGCTTCGCCGAACTTGGGATCGAGCGCTCCCCCGAGAGGATTCCCGAGGACGAGCTCCCGTTCCTCGCGGAGCCGCGCTGCGGCAGCCTCCACGCTCCCCGCGGCGAGGAGCAGGCGATTCCCCAGGCTCGTCACTTCCTTTACCAGCTCAGGGGCAAACTCAGCATGCTCCAGACACCAGCGCAAGTACTCCTTGGCCTCCGGGGCTCCAGGATGAGGCGTTGCCGGCGGCGTTCGACGCTCGTCCTGGCATGCCTCTGCTCGGCTCCCGTGGTGCACGCCTTGGCTGGCATCCGCCGGCGGCATCTCGGGGCCTCCGCACCTGCGCCCTGGGCCCCTCGGGCTGGGGGCGGAGCTGCGCCCTCGGCTCTCATCTGGGGGCGACCTCGCTCGCAGCCGGCCTCGGGTGTCAGGGGCCATCGTCTCGGATGCAGATGACTCCGAGTCGCCGGGCGCGCCTCCGGAGGGCCTCGCTCCCCCAGAGGGGACTGCTCCCCCACCTCTCCTGCGGCTGCGGGCGCGGGCGCTAGGAACGTCTCGACCCTCGTACTCCTCGATGTAAGTCCTCTCGGTCGCGACGTAGATGGGGTCCAGGACCCCGCCCCCGGCCTGCTCGTCCCGCGGGATGCCGAGGCTCTTCATCTTGACCTTCAACGTCTCGTGCTCCTCCACGTAGCGCGCCAGGATCTCGCCAAGCTGGCGAGGCTCCGGCGGCAGGGACGGGTCCGTCGGGTCGGCCCCGGGGTATTCCTGCATCAGCACGTCGCTGATCTGCCCGATCCCGTTCAGGTACAGGATGTCCGCATGCTGAAGGTCGTAGCTCTTGCCACCCCTCCGCACGTCGTTGAAGTTCTTGACGAATCGCTGAGCGGCGTTGCACTTGTGGACCCTCCCGCGGCAGGCTACGCCCGGGTGTGCCTCGGCAACCCGGCGTCCCATCTCCTCTGAGGTGGTCTCTGGGTCTTCCTCTGCCTCAGGCGGAGGGGGGGCCTCCGGGGGCGCCTGCAGGCTGTGGGGCTCTGGGGGTGCGCTGGTGGCCCTCTGGCCCTCGCGCTCCCGCCGGCGCGCCTCGCGCTCGAGCCGGGCAGCGCGGCGGGCCTGGACCTCGTTGCGCCTGATCTCCAGCTGCCCTACTACGCGCGCAGCACTCAGCTCCTGGTCGCCGCCCTCGCTCGCTGCTCGGGCATGCTGCCCTTGAGCTTCGGCGAGCTGTTCCTCCACTCGCATTAGGGCACCTGAGCTCCTCGAGGTGCCCCCGCTGGACGGAGGGGCTGAGCTCGGATGCCACCCGCTGCTGCAGCCACCTCGCTGAACGTTGGGGCTGGTTGGCGGCCACTGCTGGCTGCTGAGCTCGCTGCGGCCCCGCTCGGTCCCGCTGCTGCTGCTGCTGCGGCTGCCCTGTCGGCGATCCTGGCCGTGACTCTCCGCTGACCCTCCTGGGCTGCAGCACCAGGTGCTGGTTGTTGGTCTCGGTTCCGCCGGGGGCTCCAACTGGTCCATGCCTTCGGCGGCTTCAGCGTGGCCCACAGCAGCAACTTCTCGCCGGGGCGAACCGCCTCCTCGTCGTCGAGTGGTGGCCCATGTGCTCCTGCAGTATCATCATCCTCTGTGTACTCGAAGAGGTACAGCTGGTCTGCGTCGAAGAAGCCCCCGGATAGTGTCTCAGAGACCCTCAGCCTTGCCTTGACCTCTCCAGCTTCGAACGGGCCCCCCTTGAGCAGCACCCACTGGTCTCCCTGCTGCGGGACGAAAACCCGCACTGGGCTGGCCCGCGACGCCTCGTCCTCGGCCTCCCTTGCCTTCTTCTGGCGGCGGTTCTCCTCCTCTTCTTCCTCGGGGCTCTCGTCCCCGTCGCCATCATCATCGCCACCTCCGCCAGATCCGCCCCCTCCGCGAGCAGCAGCTTCGCGTGCTTCACGCTTGCGCGCCTTGTTGCGCTTCCAGCCTTCTCGCTTGCCACCTCGCTTGCCGCCCCGCTTCTCGTCGCCACCCCACGCGATTATGGTCGGCTCGCCGTCGGTCTCCACCTCCGCCTCGTCCTCGCCTCGGCCTTCGCCCTTTGAGCTCCTGCCGTCCTCCTCCGCCGCGTTCCTCTCCAGGTAGTCGTCCTTTGAACGACCGCCTCTCCGGGGGCCCTTTGAGCCCTCGTCAAATTCGACCTCCATTGAGCTTCTCCATATCGAGTGGGGCAGGCAGCAGGTGTTGGCGCTCTGCTTTAGGCTGCCGCACTTCACGCTGTGCTCGTTGATGGCCCCATTCTCGGTACTGCCGCCCTCTTCCGCACAGGCCGGAGGCTGAAAAGAGGGGGGTTCTTGTTCCAGGGCGTCAGAACGCCCGGCCCGCGCAACTTTGCTCTCCAACTTCTCTTCCAAAGCCCGCGCCTCGGCGTCCATCGCGGCGATCTGTTGTTCCAGCTTCTCTGGGGCGGTGCCGGCAGCCGCTGCCTTAAGCACGGCTGCCCAGGCAGCGCACAGCCGCGGTGCATACTGCCCCGCGTGCTGAGTCCCCCGCATGCCCCGTAGTCCCAGCCCGAAGCCGGCGCTTCCCAACTCCCCTTTCACAGCAGCGCTGAGCTGGGGAGTACCGCTGGGAACGCGTCCTCCACCTTCCAGGTTGGGCGGGGCTTGCTTCCCGAGGGTGAAGCGGAGCTCGCCCTCGGGGGTCTTCCCGAAGTAGAGGGCCCACTGGTTCTCAGGCAAAGCGGAGTAGTGCTGCTTGGTGCGGAAATCGATCCTCGCCCAGTGGAAATTGTCGGGGGCGGCCCGCGCGATGAGCTGGTTCACGCGGATCAGCTTGTCGTCCGGGGGCAGCGTGACGGTGACCCCGTCGCTGTCGAGGCCGTAGCACCCGCCAGCCTCGCCCAGCTTGGTGCCGAGGTTGATCAATTCGCTGGCCTCGGCCTTGCTGAGCCGCGTGCGCGCGTCGAGGTTGTAGGCTTCCACCTGGGCGTCCGTCAGATCGTGCGGTAGGCCGCCCTCCAACGTGCGATGCGTGTGCTGGCCTGTGCACCTCCTGGCCAAGATCAAGGCATAGGGGTAGAGCCCGAGTGATGCCAACCACCAGGTCCGCTTCTGATACCGGTGCTGTGGCTCTTCCGGTGGTGCGAGTCCCCACTCGCACATGTCTATGGCGAGGACTCGGGCTCCAGTCGTGCGCATCAAGGCTCGCATGCAGGGGCGGTCCCACAGCTTGGGGTACCGCCCATCCCGTGCTGACGACTCGATGAGGAACTCTCGTCCCGCCTCGTAGCCCCGCTTCGCCCCTATGCACGCGAACTCCCCGAATACGTTGCCGTCGATCTCGATTTGCCGCTCCCCGGTTCCATCTGGGCACTCGAAAGTCCTCGTCCCTCCTGCTGCCAGCTGCCAGGGGCAGTGGCTCACGCAGGGCGGGGCGAACTGCAGCACGTTGGCTTCGTCGGGGCCGGGAGGCGCGCTGAACTCTTGGTACAGGCGCTCCCGTACCAGCGGGTCGCGTATGTCGAACTGCGGCCTGGGGTCCTTGCCGAGCAACGGCTGCCCGAAGTACTCGACAGACTCGCTGGTGGCGATGCCGGCGTCCCTCATGGCCTGCGTCCAACGCCCTGTACCTGCGAAAATCTCCCGAGTCCTGAGCCCCCACGCGAACGCGGGCCTCAATCGCAGAGGCTCCAAATCCCCGAAGTCTGGACACTCCACCTCGGTGGGGAGCTCAACCGCGGCGGTTGCCCCGCCGGCGGCTCTCCCACGCTGCTGCTGCTGTGCTGCAAGGGCTCTGCAGTGCTGGCACGGGGGAGGCTTGCTGGCCACCGCCGGACTGCCATCCTCCTCCGAGGCGAGGTACGTCTCCCAGCCCATGGTGGGGAGCTCCTTGAGGTCCTTTCCGCTCGTGGCCCAGGTGCGGATGAGCTCGTCTGCTACTCGCCGGCCGTCGGCTCCAGGCGGAGGGTGGAGGACACGCATATGCCCGCGATGGATAATCACGTGGCGCTCCTGCTTGGTCTCCCCCACGGGGAGGACTGCATCGATATCCAGGTGACCCCAGTGATCCGCTCGCCATACTCTGAGTACCACCTCCTCCAATGCTTCGCACGGGAAGAGGGCGACGCACCGGAAATCTTTGTCATGGTCGCGATGCACTGCGTCATGAATGTGCATCCGGACCTCGGCCTCCCTGGGGGATATCCAGGGCGGAGCATCAGCGAGGCCCGCGGCCGCGTCGGTAGCCTTCTCCAGGAGGTCCCTGCGGATCTCAAGGGCCAGGTCCTTGACCTGCTGGGCGTCGGGTGGAGTCTCCAGCTGCACCCAAAGCTTGGCGGCCGCCAGGTGGAGTGGGAGGCGCTGTCGTTCCTCCGAAACACCGGCGGCCACCTGTAATCGCTTCGCGACGCACTCGTCCAAGGGCAGCTGGTCCTGGTAATCGAGGTAGCGCCAAGTATGGCCTTGTACTGTGACCGAGCCTTGACCCACCGACTTCTCAGCGTCCCACCGCACTGGGGTTATGATGACGTCAGGGTCAGCCCCCAGGTTACCAGCCTTCGCCCCGAGGCGATCCAGAAGCTCGCCAGCTTCGGCGGCCAGAGTGGGTCCACCTTGGCGCGTCGCCTCAAGGAGCACCTGTTTGACTGAGAGCTCTTCCTCGCGCCCGCGGGCGCAGGCAAGACGTGCCAGGACATGCGACCGCATGTAGTCACTGGCATGGCTCACGGGGTCGAGTGCCCCGCTCTCCTGGACGGCCTCGAGCAGCTTCCGCTGGGCCAGGGCCCCTTCGTCTGCGCAGACACTTGTCCCAACCAGGGACGGGCTATCAGCGCGTGGGTCATCGAGCCAGGTCGTATCGGGCCCTTGAGCGGCTTCCCGAAGCTCCGACTCCAGCTCGGTGCACTGGACCTCGGCGTACTCGTCGGGCGGTGCCCAGCCTGTCTTGGTGGGTTGGCTCTCCGCTGCACCAGCGCCTGCGGCTCGCTTGCTGTCCGCCTCGGTCTTGGCTTGGGCCCTCAGCTGTGCGATCCTTCCGTCGACCGAGGCTGGGTCGATCTTGGCAGCGTTGCGGAGCCCACCCCGCCTGAGGAGCTGGCACTGCACAGTCCAGTGCACGTCCTTCAGGCCCTTGATGAGCTCGTGCGAGTGTGAGCACCCTTGGGTCCCCTTCTTGCAGCCTATCCAGGTCGAATTGTCCCAGCAGAGCGGCTTGCCCTGCTTGTCGCAGGGCGCGTGCCGGACGGACAGCTTGATCTCCTGGGCGTTCAGCCGCTTGCCCGCAGGGTACGCGGCCCGTGCGGAGCTGGCTTTCGGCTGGGCCTTGGCCTTAGGCTTCTTCTTGGGGGTAGCCCCAGCTCGTTGTTCTTGAGGCTCCGTGGCTGGCTCATCTCCTTCTCCTCTGACCTCCCCGGCTTTGCCCGGGGCGCCACGCACCCCGTGCATCGAGTCGTTGAGGACGGTCTGGAGGTAGCGCTGCTGCCGCGGGCGCACGACCTCCTGGTAGTAGCCTGTGGGGGACTCGAGGTCAAAGACGTTGGGAAAGACGAATGCTGGGCGTCCGTCCGACCGGGGGGCAAAGGCCACCATCTTGAGATCCTCCTTCCGAGGGTTGTCCGTCTGCAGCACACGCAGGAGGCCTCGCTTCTTTTCTCGAAGTCGCTCGCACCAGGTCGCCCACAGCTCCTCCCACAACTCGTAGACGAACTTGGGCGGGAAAGCGTGGTCGTCTTTCTCGCACTCCCGCGCGAGCGTCTCCAGGCAATCCAGGCGCTCCTTAACATGCTCTCGTCCGAAGACGAGCCCAAAGAACCTGGTCATGTTCTGGGCCTGCCGCTTCCACTGGTCGAAGACTACAGGGGCCCTGGGCCTAGGTTCCAGCTTAGCGTCATGCGGTGCACTGTACTTGTCGAATGCAACCGTCTTGCAGGTCGGGAAGTCCGCCACAGAGGCCGACCACGGGGCCAGGTTGTCCAGGCTGCTGCCGCCGAAGCTGAGCGAGGCGCACGCCATCGCGATCCGATTGGACACCGTCGTGGGCGTCTCGACGGCGAGCATCAGGGCCTTGTTCTGCTCACAGGTCCGGCGCAGAGCGTAGAACAGCTCGCGTCCGAGGACCTCGTCGCAGACCTCCACGGTCAACTGGCCGCAGCCGCGCGCCAGATAGACGTCCAACTCCTCGGCCCTGCCCAGTGCCGCCACTGTCCCTCGCTGGGCTGCCTTGTCGCCCTGCCGGGCACTAGCGACCCCTTCCAAGGCGTGGGGCATCCTCGCGGTGTTCGCGTCCAGCGTTGCCCCGGGCTGCGCGAGGCCGAACGGGTCGGCGCCCCCGCTGTCCTCTCGGGCCCCAGCGGCGTAGCGCGCTGGCGCTGTGGTCAAACCTGGGGGTAGGCCCAAGTCACTGACGTGCTGGTCGTAGCAGAACAGGGACCCGATGTTCGGAGCCTGTGGGCGGACGACCGGGCCCAACCCAGCTGTGGTAGCCGGGAGGCCGGCGTCCCGCTGTCCGACAGTGAAAGCTGGTGGGGCGACAGCTGGCGAGAGGGGCGGGCGCGCTTCGAACAGGGGCACGCTGTCGGCCGGGGAGGCCGGCGGCCCCTGCGAGCGGTGGCGCTCGGGAGGGAGCTTGAGGAGCCCTTGGAGGCTGCTAGGCGCTGCCTCTGGGGTCTGCGGTCGCGAAGGCACTTGCTGGAGCACCTCCCAACTGCTGATGTGCCCATCAAGTCGTGCAAGTTCTTCGGGCTCGTTCGTCTGCTGCTTGAGGTATTGGGCGTAGCGAATGAGGCCGGCGAGCGCCTGCTGGGCTTCTTCATCGAAGCCGGCAGCCACACTCTGCACCGCTGCTGCGTCGCTCGACCCACGGGCCTCCTCCTCCAGGTAGCAGGCCATCATGTCCCCGCCCTCGTCTCCTTGATGACTCTCTCCCGATGCTGGCGCCTCGGAGCTAGCTGCCCGCCCGCCCTCGGCTGACGGCGAACGAGAGCCCCGCTGTGTGGGCCCTGAGGGCGGCCTGGGTGAGCTGCTGCGATCGAGCCGCTGCCAGTGGCTGCGCAACTTGGCGTCCGCCTCGGTGGCCTGCGCTTCGAAGCTCGGGCTGGGCGCCACACCCCCCTCGGGGTGCCACTTGACTAGGTTGACCACCTTCTCCTTGAGCAGCCGCCAGCGAGCCTCGCTGAGTGGCCCAGCTCGCCCGCCTACGGGTAGGCCATGCCACGCCGCCAACTTGTGCCAGACTTTCTCGGGTACGTTGGTCGCAGAGACGCTGATGCCAAGCTCCTCGCATCCCAAGGGCGCGTGGTGGAGCATCTCCTCGATGAACCCTGCGGGCAGGCGCCCGGATGGTCCCGTGGACGGTGCACGGATGACGCCGTCAGGTTTCACGAGAAAGCGGATGGTGATGCCGGACGGGTCTGCCACTTCGAGCGCCAACGCACCGTCGAAGTAATCGGCCACTGTGCTGGCCGCGGCGGCGTCGACTGCCCTTCCCCTGAAAATCATCCACTGCGCTCCTTCTGGCCAATGTACTCTCGCCCGTATGATGAAGTGCTGCCCGAGGGGCATGGGTGGCGGAGTAGGCGGCTTGGGGAAATCTGGAACCGGCGGCGCTTCGAAGCGCACGCTCGGTGGCCCAGCCGGCGCCGGGACGGGGTCGCCAGGGCTGGAGGGCGCCTCTGGAGCAGAGGTCGTTGGGGCGGAGCGCTCTGGAGTGCGACTCCGGGCCGAGGTGGCAGCCGCTCGCTCCAGTGTGCAACTCCGTGGTGCTGGGCTCCGCCGAGCTCGGCGCCGCAGTCCCGCGAAGAACCCGACTCCTGCCGGGCTGTCGTGGATCGCACGGGCTGCATCGCCCCCAAGGTGCTGCAGGCAGAGCGGGACCCCTGAGGCCATGCCCACCGCCTCCCGGAAGCACGTCACCTGGGAGCACTTCTCGCCATAGCGCAGGACCATGTAGATTTGCCGGTGATGCTCGCAGAGGCAAGCCGTTGCGCTCCCTTCGCTTGGGAGTGGGAGGTCCGAAGCCCGTCCATCTTCCACCAACGGCACAGTAGGGTCCCCGCGCGCAGCGTCCCGACAGCCCTCGGGTGCTAGTGGGCGCATCTTGCCCTTGATCATGAGCCCCACCTTCACCGCCTCGCAGGGGTTGTCCTCGGCGTCCACCTCAGACTCGTACTCCTGATCAAGTAGTCTTGCCACCGACCCCTGCACGCCAGGCTCCGCGTGGCCAGTCCTGTGACGGCGGCGGCGCCGGCGGCAGAGGCATGCACCGCAACATGAGAGCCACGAGAGGATGTACAGCAGCAACTTGTAGACGAGGCCCGTCCCCCTCCAGAGCCAGACGAAAATCCGGCATGGTGTGAACTTCGAGTAGTCACCAAGGTCCACAATAGCTTCATTGTCGAGGGCGGCGTACTCCTTGCAGTGCAGCTCGTTCTCGCGCCCCTTGCACCCGGCACAGCCGGAGGAACGGCACAGGTGAAGCCAGCGAGGATCCCGCTGCTCCAACTCGCGCCGGAAACTCTTGTCGCTGGCACCCTTCACAGAGTCATACTCTACCCACAATCCTTGGCGATTGATACGTTCTAGAGACTTCATGTTGAGCTTGAGCCAGGCGACCCGGTAGTCCACCCTGATCGTGAGGTCGTTCTGGCCGCGCTTGGAGCCCCGGCCCTCCTTGATGCTCTTGCGGTGCCAGTCGGTCGTCGGGTCGGCGCCCGTAGTCGGCCCGTGCCACACCGCATCGGTGAGTGGTGGCGCTGCCGGCGGGACCAGCTTGTCGAGCTTAGCCTCGTCAGGCGTCCGGCGCCTCGGGCAGGGGCAGCACGCCAGCACCAGGCCACAGGTCCAAGCCGCCCAGCTGCAGGGTGCGAAGAGCGTCCTCAGGCTGTGGGCCAGGAGCGCGACCACCCCGGTGCAGGCGAAGACAACCACGAGCCCGGCGATCAGCGGCCACGCGGAGCCGAACAGGGAGAGGCCCATCTGGTCTGCCATGTACAGCACCCAGCCACCATCCGAGCTCAGCCAGCCTCCTGCCTCGCGGGTCGAGAAGGCCGACCTGAAACTCCCCACATCCCGGAAGGTGCCCCCACCCATCCCCTCGGCAAACCAGTGTGTGCGATTGCCGATGTCCTTCCAGCTGATGCCGAAAAGACCCCAACCTCTGATCCAGGACGATGGATCCCCATCGGGGGGGTCGGGGCGTGCGCGGGTCGGGTCCTGGGGGGGTGGGCCAGCCGGCGGCGCAGAGCGCTCGCGCGGCGGGCCACCTCCACTGCTCCCTGCTGGAGCAGCACGCCCGCCGATGGAGTGGGCCCCGACCGGCAGCGCGCCCACGTGCACGGAGGAGTCCATTGGCCCGTCGAGCCAGAACTCCTTCATGTCAACGCTCACCTCGTCGTCGTAGTAGACCTCGGCGTTGGGGGCCTGCCCGTGCGCGAGCTCGGCGCCGGCCACTCCCACCACCTCCAGGAGAACGACGAACCAGACGGGCCCCAGCGCGCATGCACGCTTCGCCGCCCTTGTCTGGGCTTGAGCGGGAGCCGGCGCTGACGCGCGCCCGGCTCCCTGCTCGGCGGCGGCGAGCTGCGCCCACGCCACGTGGGCTGCCCTGCCGCCCCCAGGTGCTCCGCGGCTAGCGTGAGCCAGTGCCGCTCGGCACCCGGGCTCACCACCGCCGCGCAGCTGCGCGAATCGGCCGCGCGGCGCCAGGCGCAGCTCCATGGCTGCGGGCGCCCCCTTCGTGCCCGGACTCGGGCGAAGGTCTTCCGGCCCCGTCCCCGGGGCCCGGCCTTAGGCCACCTGAGGCCGACCCCCAGCTTGGCCTTTGAAAAGGCTTGAGCCGCCAAGCGGCGGAAAGAGGGGAAGAAGCGGGAAAGGGCAAAGCAAAGAGGCAAGGGCAGGAGCAAGGGGAACGCAAGCGGAAGCCCGCGCCAGTTCTGGAAACGGGGAGATCCATCAGTTTTGCCAAACATCCTAAACGCTATTAAGCATATTAATAATAATACTACAAATAATATGAATGCGAATGCGAAGCAGAAGAATGATCATAATAACCATAACGATAAGTCATAAGGATACTATTGCTAATCAACAGAGTCGGAGTGGGAGGAAGAGGAGGCAGCGGCGGATGATGATGATGATGATGATGATGATGATAATGATGATGATGATGATGATGATGATGATGATGATGATGATGATTATGATGATGATGATGATGATGATGATGATGATGATGATGATGATGATGATGATGATGATGATGATGATGATGATGATGATGATGATGACGATGACGACGATGACGATGACGATGACGATGATGATGATGATGATGATGATGATGATGATGATGATGATGATGATGAGGAGGAGGAGGAGGAGGAGGAGGAGGAGGAGGAGGAGGAGGTGGGCGCCCACAGTTGCGGGCATCGCGGCCGCAGGTGCATCGTCGACTCCTTGACGCAGGCCGCCCCCTCTCGCGGTGGGGGGGTGCGCGCGCCGAGGGGGGGAGGGCGGCACTTCGCCGCCGGCAAAAAAGATAGCCTGGCGAAGAACCCAACCATATGCAGTAGTGAGTACCGCAGTTGTGGGTATCGTCTTCCGTGGAGCCCCCATATGGGGCGGCGAAGCGCTGCACTGGGCGCAGGAAGCACATGCCGACTGTGCCATTGGGACCTTCGGTGGAGCTCCTTATGGGGCTGCGAAACGCTGCACTCGGCGCAGGAAGCGCATGCCGACTGCGCCAGTGGGACCTTCGGCGGTGGAGCCCCCTCTGGGGCCCCGACGCGCTGTACTGGCCGCAGGAAGCGCATGCGGACTGCGCCACTGGGACCTTCCGTGGAGCTCTCTATGGGGCTGCGAAACGCTGCACTGGGCGCAGGAAGCGCATGCGGACTGCGCCTGGGACCTTCAGTGGTGCTCCCTCTGGGGCCCTGAAGCGTTGTACTGGCCGCAGGAAGCGCATGCGGACTGCGCCACTGGGACCTTCGGTGAAGTTTCCCTCGGGCAACGAAACGTTGCACAGGGCGCAGGAAGCGCATGCCGACTGCGCCACTGGGACCTTCGGTGAAGCTCCCTCTGGGGCACGAAGCGTTGTTTTGGCCGCAGGAAGCGCATGCGGACTGCGCCTTTGGGACCTTCGGTGGAGCTCCGTATGGGGCTACGAAGCGCTGCACTGGGCGCAGGGAGCGCATGCGGATTGCGCCACTTGGACCTTCGGTGGAGCTCCCCATTGGGCCACGAAACGCGGTGCTGGGTGCAGGAACCGCATGCGGATTTTCGGTGGAGCTCCGTATGGGGCCACGAAACGTTGCACTGGGCGCTGAGCGCATGCGGATTGCGCCACTTGGACCTTCGGTGGAGCTCCCCATTGGGCCACGAAACGTTGCATTGGGCGCAGAAAACGTATGCGGACTGCGATGCCGGGGCGAGGAGGGGGGCGAGGAGGGGGGCGTTGGTCGGTTCCGGGCGACAAATTGTGGGGTGGGGGGGTCCCGAAAACAGAGTTTCCGTGGGGTGGGGGTGCTGAGGCGCGGAGGGGGCGAGCAGAGGGGCGCTGGTCGGCCCCAAACACAGAGCTTCTACGGGGCGGGGGAGGCCCAACCACAGAACTTCTATGGGACGGAGGTGCCGAGGCGAGGAGGTGGGCCAGGAGGGGGGCGTTGGTCGGCGTCGGGCGAGAGATTGTGGGGCGGGGGTCCCAAGAACAAAGTTTCCGTTGGGTGGGGATGCCGAAGCGAATAGGGGGACGTACGTCGGTTCTGGGGGAGAAACTGCGGGGCGGGGGGGCCCATGAACAGAGCTGCCGGGGGGGATGCCGAGGCGAGGAGGGGGCGAGGCAAGGGCGTTGGTCGGTTCCAGGCGAGATATCGTGAGGTGGGAGGTCTCAAGAACAAGTTTTCCGTGGGGTGGGGATGCCGAGGCAAGGAACGGGCAAGGAGGGGGGGGCGTTGGTCGGTTCTGGGCGCGAAGTTGTGGGGTGCGGGGGTCCCCGGAACACAGGCTCCGCGGGGTGGGGATGCCCAGGCGCGGAGGGGGGCGAGGAGGGGGGCGTTGTGATCGGTTCCGGGGGAGAAGCTGTGGGGTGGGGGCCCCAAGAACAGAGCCCCCGTGGGGTGGGGATGCCGAGGCGAGGAGGCGAGGCCCTGATGGGGGCGCTGGTCGGTTCCAGGCGAGAAATTCTGGGGGGGTTCCAAAAACAGAGCTTCCGTGGGGTGGAGATGCCGAGACGTGGAGGGGGGCGGGGAGGGGGGCGTTGGTCGGTTCTGGGCGAGGCAGCGTGGGATGGGGGATCCCAAGAACAGAGTTTCCGTTGGGTGAGGATGCCGCGGCAACGAACAAAAACGAGGAGGGAGCGTTGGTCGGTTCCGGGCGAGACGGTGTGGGGTGGAGGGCCCCAGGACAGAGTTTCCGCGGGGTGGGGATGCCGAAGCGAGGCTGCGCTTCGCCGAGGGCGTGCAGGGCTCTCGGGGTCGTCCCGAGCGGCTATTGGAGACCCGACTCAGGACCCCGAACCGACTGCGCTAGGAGGGGAGAGGTTCAGGGGGGGGACGACCTACTCGGAACCGAGGTCCTAGGCTTTCGGGCGTTTTTGTCAGTCTTCGGCGTTTTTTCCGACCTTGGGACGCTCTACAGTGGCTGCGCCTCGCCGAGGGAGGGCGCCCCTGGGGCGCCCGAGTCGGCCCGGACGGCAGCTGGGGAGCCGAGCTATGACCCGATAGCCAAGGGTCGTGGAGGACGATCAATGGAGAGGGAACATGCTGCCAAATAAGGTCCAGATGTCCAAAAGATGGTCCAAGCATGTCTTAAGCATGTCAAAAACATGCTTGAAACGTTTTTAGACAAGTTTTACACACTTTAAACACATCTTACAATTCAATGATAGGACTGTTAGGGTGTCCACTGTCATGGCATCCACAAACCAAGGGGTGACGTCAGAGAGGGATACGCTCAGGGGGAGATGCGTCGACCCCCAAACGCAAATTGTCGCTGATCTGGGCCTGCTGGCCCACCCCGCCCAGAAGCGTGCGGAGTCGCCATCGGAGGCCTGTCGCCGATAGATCGGCGATACATCGCCGATTTTAGCTCGATGTTACCCCGACTGAGGCAGGTCCCCCCCCAACGTTCCGCCTCATCTGTATGGCAGCGTCGGCCGCTGCCCAACAAGTTTCCGCCGACTTCCTCCCCCCCCCCCCGTGTGCAGCGCCCGTACAGGCTGTGGCGCGGCGATCACGACGACGGCATCGCTCGTTTTCTGCCCCGTGACTGTCCGTTTCGAGCCGTTTCGGCACTCCTGGCGCCTTGCCGCAGCGGTCTGCGACACGCCAGTGGCCGGTGGAGGCGTGAGTTCTCAAGGGCTTAACGCTTTTCGCCAGTCCATTTTGTGGATCGAGTCAGATCAATCCAGGTACATGCAGATACATCGAGGTACATCCAGGTCAATCCAGAGACCTCCGGGGCAAGTTTGCGCAAATGGCCGCCGCGCTGGCGCACGGCAGAAGTCGTCAAGCTTTAAGTGGCCAAGAGGGGGATGATGATGACCAGTGGAGGAGAATGTGGTCGAGGCCAGGAGGTCTCTCGGATTTCATGGCCCCCTGTCCTCGTTTCGAGGCGCTCCCTGCCCCGCCCCTTCGTCTGCGCCACTGCTTCGGGCCCTGCCTCGCGAGCCGCCCCCTGGGACGCCCCCCCTCGTGGACGCCCTGGCGCGCGGGCCAGGTGCAGGGCTGGAGACCTCAACGCTGTTCTGCTGGACCTGCTGGGCTGTTTTTTGCTTGTTTCCTCCCCGGCAGGGACTCGCATGGAGCAAAAAAGCAGGCAGGGCAAAAAACGAAGCACGACGAACACAGCACGACCAACAGCCTTTTTGGGTCCAGCCCTGGCCAGGTGTACAAGGCCGGCGTCATAGCCTACCAGACGGCCGCGCTGGTGGACCCGCGGGTGCTGCACACGCTGTCCCCGTCTGCTTGGCGCAGCGGCCCGCCGAACAGATCCCTGGGAGGGGCGGCGCTCTCGGACGGGCACGGGAGGGCGATTCTTTCGGGGGAGCGTAAGACCCGGGTTTGCCAGGATTCGGGTTCGCCATCGTTTTTTGACGACCGCGACTCGGATTTTGACGAGGAGGAGTTTTGTGGGATGTCTGCAGCGGGAGGCCTCGTCAAAATGCAGGCTCGGCCTCGTCATTTTTTTGACGACCTCGTCGGGGATTTCCGAGTCCCCCGTACCCGGGTCTTACGTTTCCCCGATTCTTGGCCTCGTGGATGGGGCCCGAGTTCAGTGGGGGCCCATGCCAAGACACCCCCTGCTTGCCTCCAGGGGTGCCCTGGGTTTCTTGGGTTTCGATGGTTTTGCCATGGAGTCGCCACGTCCGGGGGTCTCAGAGTCGGGTTTCTCGTGGAAGGTCTCTTGTGATCGGGCCCCTACTGTAGATGGGTCGGAGGATCGCGCCGCCTCGCTGATGTATCGGCGATGCGCCTCGATGTGGATCCCGATGTTTTATCCGCGCTGGCGTCGCCTATGCACAGCGACGTCGCCGCTGCATCGCCGCTGCACCGCCTATGCATCGCCGATGTATCGGTGATGCTGCGCGATCCTCTGACCCCACTGACCCCACCGACTTCGACCCCATTTAGGTGGCCTCTAGTGGCGGCCAGGAAGGGGGGGCGCTGGGGCAGCGTTGCCCGTCTGTCGTTGAAAGTTTTTTTTTTTTTTTTTTTTTTTTTTTTTTTTTTTTTTTTTTTTTTTTTTTTTTTTTTATATATATATATATATTTATACACATATAAAACAATATGTTCGGATCCCCATATGCTTTTTGCACCTTCTACTTTTGAGTGGTTTTCCTTTTTCCCTCTCCAGGGGGCGGGCGGATGCTCAACCTGCTTCGAGAGCAGTCCTGCTACATGTTCCTACCCACTTCTTGCGACCAACGGTTATGGGGGGAGGGGTCGTCCACGTTCTCGGGCGATGTTCTCGCCCAATCCCCGAGTTCCGCTTGAAAATTCTGGCTGCTCAGGACAAGGCAGGAAACTCTGGGATACACCCCAAGGGGGCTGTTCGGACGCACCCCTTAGCGAGGATGGTCGCCCCCCCCCACATCGTATACCCCAGGGTTGGGCCACACACGCATGGCCCACTCGAAGACCCCACGAAGCCTGGGACAGGGGTCGACATATCCCCTTGCTGGGGAAGGCCGAGCACCATGGCCGGGGCCACGAGCTCTCCCTGGATCCCATGGTCCCTCGTCCTGCCTCGGTGCGCTCCCTGGCCCCTTCCGGGGCCGCGCTCCGCGGCTCGGGCCATGGGTTGCGGGCGCCCCCCCCTCTTGGACGCCCCTCCTCCTCCTCCTCCTCCTCCTCCTCCTCCTCCTCCTCCTCCTCCTCCTCCTCCTCCCTCCCCCTCCTCCTCGTCCTTCCCCTCCTAGCCGTTCTGGCCCAGTGTTTTTCTGGGCTTGCGAGAGCAGTCTTCAGAGCGGCAGTCGCTCTCGCGGGTCATTGTGGCTCGTTATCATTCAGTTCGAGGGATCTCAACCCTCACGCTTTCCGTGAGCTCCTGTGGGAGCACCTCTTGCGTCTCGGAGGGGCGCCCTCCCATGGGACGTGATGTCGATGACGTGCTCGCTGGCCCGCGATTCCCGACATGGGGATGCCCAGACTGCGGGCGCAACCAGAACTGGGCGTCCCGCATCCGCTGCGTCTGCGGCAAGCCCGCGCCACAGTCGATCGTGCAGCGCGCCAAGACAGCAGCCAAGACCAAGTCGCAGGGGCCCGTGCCTGCACCTCGTGATGGTGGCGCTCGGCCTCGTGGTGCCTGGGCTGGTGGACCTCCTCCGTCCCAGTCGAAGATGGAGAAGCAGCTGGTGGCTCTCACCAAGCAGGTGGCAGCTCTCACAGTTCATGGCGGTGGAGGCCCCCGTGGCGGAGCAGGCGGAGTACCTGGCAGTCGTAAGCCCGCTGCGGCCGACGGCGCTGGCGATGATGCCGCCGATGGCGACGCCGAGCCCGCAGCCGTGCGCGCCAAGGCGGACGCCCTCGAGGAGGCCCTCGGCGTGCTCAAGAAGTGCTCGGCCCTCGGCAGCTCCCCGATGCAGCTGCAGATGGAGACGGAGCTGCAGGCCTTGCGCAAGTCGATCTCGGAGCGCAAGCCAGCCGTCACCAGGCACAACACTCTTGGCCACAAGCTGGCGCGTTCACAGCAGAAGTTGGCCAAGATGCAGGATGAGATGGTTGAGCAGGAGAAGTCTGTCAAAGAGGCTCAGGAGCTGCTACAACAGCAACGTGAGAAGATCAGGGCGGTGCAGGTCGAGATCGCCGCATGCCAGGTGGAGCTGCGCAGCATGGTGCAGGAGGTGGCGCCTTCGCAGGGCCCGCCCATTGCGCCCACTCTCGAGCTCGCCCCTGAGGTCCTCGCAGCGGCCCCAGCCGAGGTGCAGCAGATGGTCGCCTCGCCGATTTTTGCTCAGTTCCAGGAGCTGCTGCGGTCCCAGTTCAAAGCTCAGCAGGAGGCTAATTACGGGGGCTGCATCACCTGCTGCTGCTGCCCCACCCGCCCCTCCTGCCTCAGGATCGGAGGTTCCTCATCAGGAGATACCAGTCCCAGAAGATATGGATTTGGAGGACCTGGAGGAGGAACAAATACAACAACTTCTTTCGGTTGCTCGGAAAGAAGGGGACGATAACGCCGAAGTTTTCATTAATCTTCTTCGAGAGATGGGGGTTAAAGCTAAGAAGCAGAAGTGCGGGTGACACTATGCTGGGATTAGCGGTACCTCTGCTCTCGGGGATTCCATTGGCTGCCACAGGAGTTCCAGTTCCCCCTCTGAAGGGGGCGCCAGCTAGGCCTCAGCAAGATAGTGATATTGGCAAGTATTTTCTGGAGACCTTCAATGGCTCCTGCTGGCGCACGCTTCGCCGACGATTGGCGGAGACTGACGCAATCGTGCTGCGTGCCCAAGAGGTTGGCATCAGTGAGGAGTTCGTCGGCCAGGCCACCACCACAGCCCGTTCGTTGGGCTGGCACGCTCTCATTATTCCTGCTCGTATTAATGTTGAGTCTGGCAAGATGTCGTCGGGAGTTGCCGTTTTTGCTCGACTTGCAGTGGGACTTCGTTGGCCTGCTGACGGTAATGGGTGCATATGTGCCCACCGCGTCGTCAAGGTTTTGATTGAGTTCCCTGGGTGGCCAGTGTTGTCGTTATATTCGGTCTACTTGAGATCAGCGGAGGGCTTCAGTGAGGCCAACCTGGGGATGCTGAAGTCGATAGGTCAGTCGATCACGGACCCGACGCACACGATTTTGGGCGGCGATTGGAATCTGAGTCCAGAGGTCCTGGAAGCTTCTGGATTTCCCCGCAAACTTGGCATGCTTATACTCTCACCACCGGCTTTTACTTGTCGATCTTCGACGTCGAACAGCGTGATCGACTATTTCGTGATGGGCCCTGGGATCGCTCGTCTGGTTTCTCGGGTCTCGGCGGACACGTCTTGGGAAATAAAACCACATCGCCCTGTTCGAGTTGAGTTCCGAGGAGATTCGATACGTTTGAAGCAACTTGTTTATCGCACTCACCAGCGCCTGCCTCTCGACCCCCCTTTTGGTCCGTCACCGTCGCCGGTGGAGTGGAGCGGCGCCCTGATGCATGCTTCGCACGCGATTGCCACCAGTATGCACGCTGCTGCGACGGAGGCATGGGCTGTCCTATCGAATGCCTGGGGCCATTTTGTTGACTGCGCCGAACTGGAACTGCATCGAGTGCTAGGCACGGAGGCGAAGGAGCTTGGAGAGAGGAGTCGAACGATCAAGGCCTCTTGGGTTTCTGTGTTTTATCGCCCGAAGAACCCAGATGATGCGCTCCGGGTCATCGCAGGTTGGAAATGGGTTTTCCAGACTTTCACTGAGCTGTTTAACTCGGTCGCCACCGAGGATTGCGACCTGCATGCCTGCCAGCACATACAGGTGGTATTGCAACACTCCTGCCCAGGCGAAGGTTTGAGCCCGCGGCTGGATGCCACCTTGCGCGCCATGCGCGAGATAGCACTAGCCTGGAGTGCAGACCGTCCTGCTGAGCAGTCGTGGCGCGATCGAGCCAAGCAGTTTTTGGAGGATATCCAGGCCGACTATGATTTGGCCATCAACGATGGCGAGAAGGCTTCACGTGAATCCTGGGACTCTTGGAAAGCTAAGTCGTTAGCGGGATCCGCGAGGCTCATGCATAGGTTCACGAAGGTCCAGAGGAAGTGGCAGCCCACGATTGTCGAGCGCTCCCCAGGGATCTTCACCGCAGACCCTCAGAGCCTCCTGGCCTCCGAGACCACCAAGTTAGGCGAGCTCTGGAATGCTAGGACCTCTCCTCCTTCGGCCTGGATACCGAATCGAGATTGTTTCCCTCGCGCGAGCCCGTCGGAGATGCGAGCAGCACCGCGCTCTTTTAGCCGCCGCACCTCGCAGTCGCTGGACGGCTACCGCCCCAGGCACTTCGCCTGCTTGAGCGACCTTGGGTTGGAGGTCCTTGCGATGCTCTACGAGGCGATCGAACGCCTAGGTTTGTTCCCAGCACAGCTGCTGTGGATGCTGATGCCCCTCTTGGAGAAACCGAAAGGAGGACTACGGCCCATGCTGCTCTTGGGGTCCCCTGTCCGTGTCTGGGAACGCCTACGTCGGTGCCAGTGCGGCGACTTCCTGGAGCGGGCCCATCGGCCCTACTGGTCCTTCGGTTCGGGGCAAAACTCGGAGGCGGCCATCTGGAACCAGAGTGTCCTCTCGGAGCAGGCTTCTTCGAGCGGTAAGGCCACTGCAGGCTTCATTTGGGATGGCATGAAGTACTATGAGTCCTTTATCCTGGTTTGGCTCCGAGATAGGGCTATCTTCTGGAGGATCCCCATGGTGCTCGTCAAGACTCTTTATAACCTCCGGAGGTCTCCACGGATCCTGAGACTGGGGGCAACTCACTCACCTCTTGTTCTTTTTGCGAAGTCTGGGCTTCCAGTTGGGGATATCTTCAATGACGTTTTTGTCGAGGTTTACGCGATGTTTGAGTTTGACATGTGGTCTCAGAGGCACCCTGAGGTCTCCCTTGGGTCTTGCGTCGACGACGACATGGTGGCGGCCTACGGCGACGAAGACATGATCGTAGCCAACTTAGTACACATGTCTTCGATCACAGGCTGAACGTCCGCCTGGCGGAGGACAAGGCCATCACTTTCGCCTCTTCTCAGCGGCTCGCATCCCGTCTGTGCCGTCGTCTCCTTGCTGTCTGTCCTTCGGCTGCGACCAGCGCGGCCGTCTCGCTGGGCACGGACCTGGCCCCAGGTCAACGGAGAACATGCAAAGGAGGTATGAGTAAGAGGAAGGAACGTTTCAGGATGATGAGGAAAAGACACAGGCTGATCTCTCACTATCGTCGGAAACTCCCTCGGGATAAATCGAGAATGCAGAAGATTTATATCGCTGGAGTGCGTCCTGCCGCTGGATATGGTGCAGTGGTGCTAGGCATGTCGAACGCAGAGCTTCAATCGTTGCAGCGAGTATTGTTAGCAGGCAGAAGACCAGCACATCGGGGGGCCTCTTTGACGGCCAAGTTGGTTTTGCACGGCGACCCTGCGTGGAAACAGTCGGTGGCACCAGCCCACCAGTGGGCAACCAGTCTCTGGAGATCGATTACCACACCTTCCACTTCCCCTTTCTCCTTTCGGCAGCACATGCAGATATGGAGGGATATTGTCGAGGGCCAGGAGCTTGATCTGGAACCCGCGGGCTGGAAAATTCGAAAGGTCCCATCCATAGAATGCTCTTATGTCTGCACAGGATCGGCTGGAAAGCGGTAGGTTTCTCAGTGTGGCATGACGGGCGAGGTTATGTCATTGACCTGATGTACACCTCGCCTGCCCTCCTCAATAAGCTGCTGGAGGAGGGAGTCCAGAGGATGCACGAGCGTAGGATGGCCCAGGCAACTCCGATGTTCACGTTTCCCCGCGTCGCACCCGACCCCCTGAGACGAATGCTGCGCTCAAAGAAGCTCGATGGTCGGCAGAAGTATTGGCTTTCTTCGTGTTTCTCTGGGGCCTGTTGGACTGCGGTTCGGCTGAAATCCTCGGGGTACGTTTCGGATGGTTTGTGTCCGCTTTGCGGGGGGCCCGACTCCATAGTCCACAGGCAGTTTGTTTGCTCGGATCCGACCGTCGAAGCAGCGCGCCGTGAGCATCTCTCAGATGAGGAGATACTAGCGGCACGCAACTGCTCGCCTGAAAGACTGCTGTTTTGGTCTCGGCTGATGGTGGCCCAGCCTGAGGCGCCCCCCCTTGCCTCGAGCTTGATCCCCTGCTCCAAGGGCCGTCAGGCGAGCCACTATCGGTCGAAGAGTTTTGTGAGCGAGCTGTCAACGCCCGTATCGTTGTTGACGGCTCGGCTACTCAGTTTGTGTTTCGTGACTTGAATCGTGCCACGTATGCGGCCGTTTTCTTCGACTCGTCGAGCGAGACCCCGCATGAGGTTCGCGCTCGACTTCTTGGAACGGTTTGGCCTGGCCTTCCCCAGACGGCCCAGTCGGGAGAACACCTCGGGGCTGCCACTCTCTTTTGTGTGGCTACAGGCCTTAGTGTGGCCCACCCGGATTGTCTGGGAGTCGTTCACCTGGCTAATGCGCGCCTGTCCGCACAGTTGGACCCAGGCCATGTCTTCGCTGGGCTCCGGAGGCGTGCACTCCAGGAGTCAGGCCAGCGTTGCATTGCTTCCTTTGCTCACACGCCAGCGCATCGGTCGGACGAGGTGATAGCCGCGCTTCCCGCCCAGGAACGCAATATCGCTCTTGGGAATCAGGATGCGGACCGTCTGGCTAAGTATGCGTTGTCTCTGCATCCCTCGCTACCAGGCGAGGAGCTGGAGCAATTAGACAAGGATGTGGCCCTCCTGCGGAAGCTGGTGGCCATGTTCGGTGCAGTTTTGTCGCTTTTTCCGAAACTCCAGTTTCAACGGGACCCCAGGGCTCCTAGGGTGAAAGCTCGGACCCTCCGTGCCATCGAGTGGCACGACTGGCTCGTTCTGGACCCTGGGGATGAGGAAATCCCGTCGCTCTCCAGATGCTCGAAATGTTTCAAGACGGCCATCGGAGACACCAGACCCATGGACGGGTGCAAGGGTCTCCCCACGGCGCTACGTAAGTTGCAGGGCGCTGAGAGCGAGCGTGGCCACCTCCTGTGCACGACTTTTGTGCAGGATGACGAGTGCGCCCCGACTGTGTTCTGTTTCCGCTGCGGTGCCTTCACCAGCAAGCGGTGCTATCTCCTCGGCGGGATGTGCGGACCACCTGGCCCTAGCGGGCGAGGCGCTTTGTCACGCATCCGTCGAGGTCTCCCGCCCCATTACAGGACTCGGGGCACTGTTGCTGCAATTGATGGCACCACTTGTCGTGCCTCGGCCAAGTATGTCCTGCTCAAGGCAGCTGACCCTGGCCAGTCCTCCTCCTCCTCCTCTCGCTCGGGCCTGATTTCGACTCCTGGAATGTCGGCCCTGGCGGAAAGGATTCGGCTGAGAGAGGAGGCATCTCATGCAGCAGGATCGGCCTGAGGCCGTGTTTGGTGATGTTCTGCCCAGGGGCCCTCGAGAGACAAATCCTCCTCCTCCTCCTCCTCCTCCTCCCCCTCCTCCCCCTCCTCCTCCTCCTCCTCCTCCTCCTCCTCCTCCTCCTCCTCCTCCTCCTCCCACCCCTCGTCCTCCCCCTCCTCCTCCTCCCCCTCCTCTTCCTCCTCCTCCTTGTTCTCCTCTTCCTCCTTGTAGGGCCGACGGAAAGAAAAACGCCCCCCGATGGACAGATTGCCAGGGGCAACGTTCGGGTAGATGCGCTCCGGGATGGGTGCATCGACCGGCGACCGCCCACTGATCGCCGATAAGGGCCCGCTGGCCTCACCCCGCCCAGGAGCGTTCGGCTTCGCCATCGGGAGCCCGTCGCCGATCTGCTGGCGAGGGGTCGCCGATGCCGGCTCGATGTTCTCCGTTGCCCTATTATGGAGGGGAGGGCGGGGGAATCTGTGGGACCATTTTCGCGAGAGGGTTTTTGCAAAATTGCGGGTCGCCATCGGCGACCCCCGCAATCTCCCTCCTCGGCCTCATCCCTCCTCCGCCTCATCCCTCCTCCGCCTCGTCCCCCCTTCCTTTCCCCACTCCTCCGCCCCGCCCGGCCCATCTTTCGCCGTCGCGGCCATTGGCGCAGTGCAGAAACCAATTCGGACGCAAGGGTATGTCAAGTAGCTCCATCGGTCTCGGGGGTTGACAGACAGAGATCTGGCCGTGGCCAGAGCGTCCCTCCTGGCGAACAAGGTAGAAGTCTTCACGCCTTGCGTCGCCTCATCCGTCCATTCCAGAACGAGGCCCAGGTGATTCGCCTCGTTCAGGGTAAGTGTAGAAGCAAGTTGTGGAACAAAGAGGTGGGGCAGGCTTCAAGCCGAAGTCTGTGATCAGCCCTCGCAGGCCCGGGAGTCAACCACGGATGCCCTTTCCTTTTTTCGACCTGGGTGGGCCATTTTGGAGCCCTCTCGGGGACATGTTGGATGCCGTTGGGGCCCTCTTGGGGCCCTCTTAGGGCCTCCGGGGCCCTCTTGGGGCCATCTTGGAGACCATGATCAAATGAGGTGGTGGATTCAAATACGCCTTGGATCCTTCCTGGGCGCTCTTTTGTGTTTTGTTGGGTGATCTTGTTGCAATCTCGAAGCCTCACGTGAGAAGGTGAACCGCTCATTGTTGTGTTCGCAAGGTGTTGCACGGAGTTTGGCCCCTCGGGGGCGTACTGGAGAGTCTCTGTGGCCATTTGGAGCCGCCTCAGGGCTGAGTTGAGCCATCTTGGGACATGCTGTGCGATCTCTGCTGACATGTTGGACTATGTTGAACCATCTTGGAGGCCATCTTGGACGCCCCAGCGCGTCGCGAGACCCCCCCTCCAGACCCAGGGGAGGGGGTTACAGGGAGGGCGAAACCCTTCCCGAAGGGGAAACAGAAGGTTGGGCGCACGAACTTGCAAAGCAACCTCCGCTCAGCTGACGTTCTTGAGTCTCTGGTGAACTCGTTCTCTCTGGCCTCTGACAGACAAAGACGCCCCAAGAGGACTTCAATATCTCCCCGTTTTTTTGTCGGGATCACCCCAAGACGGCCCAAGCTGCCCCCATGAGGTCCGCAATACGGCCCAAGAGACCTCCGCCATCGCCTTGCATCGTATGCTATCCGCATCCCTCACTCCTTATTCATTAGCGTGACTGTGCGATTCCTGGTCTCACCTACGCGAGCTCAGTTCCTCCGTTTTTTTTTTTTCTCTCTCTCTCTCTCTCTCTCGCGGCTTCTCTCTCTGCCTTTTTTTTTTCTCTCTCTCTCTCTCTTTTTGTTCCGTCTGTTGGCTCTGTTTACGGTTGCTTTCTTATTGTTTGCGCACAAAGTTGTCTAATAGTCATTCTTTGTTCTTTCTGATCAATGTTGCACTCTGCACTCTCGGGTGTGTACTGTTTGTTCTCAACTATCCACTCATTGTAATCGCAGTAGCAATGATTCGTTTGTATTCTCTCATGCCTACTTCACATCTTCTCTTGCCAACTCTGTTCGCAACTCTCTGACCCCTCTACTTTTCACGAGCAAAGTCTCGAGGCACTTGGGAGCATTCATGACGTCACAAACCCTGGAACCTGACACTGCCAGGAAGCCCGGAACAGCGAACCTGGGAACTCCCCAGCTTACGGAAACCTGAAACTACCAGGAGCGTCAAGACAAGTCAAGAAAGCCGTGCGTCGTTGAAGGACGCATGGGCACACATCGCAAACAAACATTTGCTGGAGCAGCTAGCGCTTCCAGGAAGAGAGGGAGGAGAGGGGACCACATATCCTGCGTGATATACACCATGTAGTATGATACTTTGGACCATGATGGATAGGTCTGGGGATAAGGGCATCCTTGGGCTATATCTGCAGCCTGTCGTCTTTCCGTAGGGCAGCCGCAGTAATACATTATGGTGAAGAAGCGCTCCGCGTATATGCCTTTGATCGTGTCTACCATCGGAGAAGGAATTCCGAAGCGCAGCAATGCTGAACACAAGCACTCTGGCTTTAGCCTATTGAACTGCCTTTGCTCAGTCAAGCAAGAGTCTCGTGATGCCCCTGGTGTCGTCTACGCTGGCTGCGTCGATAATCCGCCGGATCAGCATGACAGCATCAGCCGTGCCTCGCCAAGGCCGGATACCGAATTGAGATGGTCGCATTCGTTCTTCAGCATTTGTTCGTAGAAGCCTTTGGTGGAGCATCGATGCCGAAGTCTTGTAAGCATCGAACAAAGCTACTGGTCAGTAGTTGTTAGGCTTCGTGTGGTCCCCGTTTCCTGAACAACACACAACTTTAGCCCTCCTTTTGTCGGGGATGTCTTTTTCCGCCCAGCACGCTTGGCAGATGTCCAATAAAGCCCCAAACGCATTCACATCTTCAGGTACGACTTCCAACAGTCTGGCGGAACATCATCTCAGCCTGTTTGTTTCCCATTTTTCAAAGCGTGAAGTCTGGTACATCCAATGGTAGCTCGCAGCCCAAAGTATCTGCCGACGTAGGGCTGACATGTGCAAATTCTGACCTCCCACTGAATCTTCTCGACGCAGTCTGCCACAGCGTCTGGTCTGCCAGCGGTGTTCGTCAGTTTGTTACGTATTCAAATCGCGTGTTCCTGCGTGTTCAATTTGCGACATCTTCCTGAGCTGCCTGACGGCGTCCCAGCTTCCTCCCGCCGGCGTTGCACGAGTCCAATTCTCGTGCGATCTCGTCGGGCTGCTCTCCGGACACGCTTGTGAGGCAGGCGCTCTGGTGGCTGAGCTCCGTTGCGGCGTCATGCGCCTCGCTGGTCCTCGGAGAAGGAAAAGGCACCCCTACCTCTACACTTTGCCCTCTTTCCCTTTTTTGGGCCTCCTCGGAGGCCCTCGTCGCTAACGCTGGATTCGCCTCGAAATCCTGGTCAGAACGCACCCTGGGAGAGGTCCGAGGGGGTAGCAGTATCGGTACCTTTTGGTTGCCCCAAGATTGTGATATCCATTTGTTTGTTGGCTTGGGCGGGCCTTGTCCGGCCATGTCGTGCTGGGATCGCTCCGTCGATCGGCTCGCCTCCCCAGCGTCGGAGAAGCATTCCGTAAATCAAGCCTTGATATTCGGGTCCCGGACAGGAGATGCATTTTTTCGGCATTGTTTCTGTCTTCTGTTTGTCGTGATTTTTCTGAAATGCGAAAGCCACCTTTACCTTGGTCAGGAAGTGGTCGCTGTTCAATGCTGTGGTCCCGTCGGTCCTGCAGTCTTGTATACAATGCTATACCGTGTTATGGAACAACATGTGGTCAATTTCACTGAACAAGTCCAGCGAAATTGGCTGTTTTCGGTGCATTCCCAAACATTCTGAACGACTGTTGTTTTCCATTGGTATTTGTAAGAACGTGTTTGCCACCACCATGTCTTTCTGCATGCAGTATTCGACCAGGAGTTATCTCTTAGATACTTCTTAGAGGATACTCCAGGCTGACACTCCTGAAAACACAAAGTCTCCTATAATAGGTGTTCCCCTGGGGCCTTGCTGCAGCAACTTGGCGTTGAAATCGTCCACCACAATAGTAGTGCAGTGAGTTGTCGTGGATTTGCTTTTGCCCCTAACTCTGAAAATAACTAGCGTCTGGCCTCGCAGTCGTGCCCGCTTTGGGGCGCCACTCTTGGAGAAGATGCCCTGAAAGCTACAACTGATGCTCGTGCCCATGGAGCGGTTATGGAACCGACCCCCTCTTCAGAAGCTCGGTCTGCATCGAGTTCCTCGGATAGGCATATTCAGATCCCGTACTCTTCTTCAGAATGCGCGCCATGAAGTTGCGTTTCATGGGAACAAAGAGTGCCCATGTCAATAAAGCGCATCATCCACAAGAGTTCGGGGAGATTGATCCTGGATTCGCCACGGAGCCCTTCAACATTTCCATAACCAAGAAGCTCCAAACCCAGTCGAGCACATGAACGGCGAGGTTCATACAATAGTACTGTGCTTTTCGTCTGATTGTTCTGCCCCGCGGCCTGATGCCGGAGTCCCTCACCTACCGGAGTATGGATAGAAAGCGAGCTTGTTTTGGCCGATTGCGCTTGAAAAGCGGTGTCCTCGTCGATGTAGGTGAGGCCGTCGATGGGGACGGCGCCAGGAACGTCAGAACCGCACATCGAGAACTTGGGAACCTGCCCGCCGCAATCGGCGCCGCATCTTCTCCTGCTCTTTCAATATCCGTTAGGCCCGCTTAAGTGCAAGCCCTGATGCGGGAATAGAGAAGAGGGGCCCCGAGGAAGTTCGAGCAGAGGAGGCTGCCGCCTGAGAGGCCCCAGAGGCACCCGAGGCACCCGAACTGGGGGAGGATCCCCTCCGAGGGCCCCCCCCTCCCCCCAAAGCCGATCCTCGACCTTCGACCCTCGATCCTCGAGCGGCAGCGATCCTCCCCCACCCAATCCTCGACCCCCGGTTTTCCCCCGGTCGACCGTCGAGCTTCAAAAAGACCTCGATCCTGGACCTTCGATTCTCGACCTTCGATCCGCGACGTTCGACCTTCTACCTT
Organism: Prorocentrum cordatum; assembly: GCA_963575745.1. Lineage (NCBI taxonomy): Eukaryota > Dinophyceae > Prorocentrales > Prorocentraceae > Prorocentrum > Prorocentrum cordatum. The sequence goes on from CAUYUJ010017003.1 coordinate 217,256, forward strand.
CGATCCTCGACCTTCGATCCCCGACCTTGACTCCTCGACCGTCGATCCACGACCTTCGATCCTCGGCCATCGATCCGCGGCCTTTCGAGCCGCGTCCTTCGATCCGCGGCCTTCGATCCGCGGCCTTGCGATCCCCGAGCGCAGAGGGGGAAGGTCAGGGCACGCGTGCTGCAGCCCCCGGCCCGGCGCCCTCCTCTGCGGGGGGGGGGGGGCCCGGCGGATACCAGCTGCGCGGGGCCGTCCACACCACCAACAGGCTGTGCCACCTGGTGGAGGACCTGCTCCCCGTCCCCCTGACCTCCCTCTTCCGCTCCCCCCCTCCCTCCTTCCCCTCTCCCTCCCTCCCTCCCAGGGGGGGACCTCCACGGTGTCTTTGTTGCGATGTCGTTGTGCGGTGCAGGCGGATGGAAGACTCGACGAGGGAACACGAAAACAGAACGAACATGAAAAACACCCTTCAGGTTCGCCCCTCCCTCCCTCCCTCCCTCCCTCCCTCCTCCGCTCATACAGTCGGGGCCCTGAAGAAGGAACCCTTTTCGTTGGGGAGGGGCTCGGTGTTCCTTGATTGTTTCAACGTCTGCCTCGGGTTTTCCTGAGGTTTTCCATGGGAAATCCAGGTTGAACTTCTGGGAAAAAGGGGCCTCGTTCCTTATTTAGGGTTCCTTAGGTCAACGCCTCGACTGTAGGCCTCCTGGATGGCCACGGCTCACCAGACCACCCCTGGCCCAACCCGGAGGTCCCAGACCCCCACCACTTTCCGGGTTGGGCGGTGCACGGGCCCCACCGGCTGCCTTCCCCACGCTCCACGAGATTGCCCCCCTCGTCCGACACAGGCAGGCCCCACGGCGACTTCGGGTCGGGCTGGCATGGCTTGGTGGGCAGTCAGATGCGGTCGGAGCAGATGGGGTCGGAGGCTCGCGCCGCATGGCCGACGCACTGGCGATGTATCGGCGACGTATCGGCGATGCGGCTCGGTGTGGGGCCCAGTCTTCTCCTCGCCTACGTCACCGATGCATCGTCGACGTCGCCGATGCATCGGCGATGCGGCGAGATCCTCCGAGCCCACCTCCAAGGCTGGTTGAGCGAGCCCACGCCAGATTCGTTTTCGACGGGGACCGATCGATTCGCCAGGATTGCGACTTCGCTGCCTCGAGGGCGGCTCCGAAGAAACGATCGGGTGGTACATGTTTGCAGATGGGGGCGTTTCCCCGACGAGACGTCGGGCACGGGAGTACTGAACTTTCTCTCAAAATGTTTGAACATTGTAGCATGTATTTCCTGTGTGGCCATGGCGCCCAAGCACAGTTTCCCGCCCAAGATGTTGAAACTCTTGATTTTAATGCTTCTTTGCCAGAGGCTAGTTTCTATACGTGAAGTGGTTTATGTGCACACTGTGATTTGTTTCTCGGCGGTGGTGGCGAGGAGTAAGCGGGGGGGCAGCCGCCGTCTTAAATTAGTGGCCATTCTCACGGTCACCGGTTCGCTGCTTCGCTTGCGCCCTACTTTGTTTCTCAAGGGTTTGTTGACGGTCTCTGCCTCCAGGCCAGAGGGTCGGAAGACGAGTTCTCAGTTCAGCTGTATGATGGTATCACCCTGTACGCCGGGGCCACGGAAACCAGGGGCGTCCTAGTCTCCCGGGGCAGTCTTGGAGGTCCCCCGAGGACAGCATACCCTCAGGGTTCGGATCCGGGGCTGGGCCCCCGTTGAGGTCAGATGTGGGCTCGATGATCGTCTGGCCCGCGCCCGCCGCGGCAAGCAGAGACTTACCAGCTTCGCCAAGCAAGGGGGCTCGGCCGAGTCGTTCGTTCGTTTGTTCCTGCTCCTCCCCCGAGGAGGCCCACCACTGCGGCGCCATGAGCGAGGACGATGCCGAGGCGAGCCGACGCGGCACGCGCCCGTTGAATTACTCCCTCGCGACGACGGCCCGACGGCCGCGCGCTGACGACTCCCTCCCCCCCTCGGAGAACCTGACCTTGTCGGCTGCGCCGGTCCGCAGGGGTTACGCAGTGCTGGTGCGCTCGGGCAGACGTGGGGCTGCCCGAAGCGAGCATGTTAGATTATCGGCCAGCACCCCCCCCCCCAAACACACACACACACACGGATAACCGCTAAAGGTCTTCAGTTTTGCCTCCCCCCCCCCCCTTCTCTATCGGCGGTGAACACGACTGGTCCTCAAACCTCCTCCTCCTCCTGCCTCCTCCACCTTCTCCTCTTCCTCCTCCTCCTCCTCTTCCTTCTCCTCCTCCTCCTCCTCCTCCTCCTCCTCCTCTTCCTCCTCCTCCCCCCTCCTCCCTCCTCCCTCCTCCTCCCACCTCCCTCCTCCCTCTACCTCCTTTTCCTCCTCCTCCTCCTTCTCCTCCTCCTCTTTCTCGTCATCCTCTTCCGTGAGAGCGCTGTTCAGGCGTCGTTGTTGCGCGGCGGGTGCGTACTCAACCTATGTGTATCAAGTGACAAGAGGAGTGGCCCAAACTTGCCAGGACGATGATAGTGCCGGTGTCTTTATATTTTGTGCAAACTACATGGTATGCGCCCACGTGGGACGATCCACAGGACAACAGCAGAAGGACGAGGAGCGAGGGCTCAGGCTTGAGGAGGACATGAGGTGGGACCGAAGGGCAGGAAAAGGACGCGTGAGGCGCCGAATGAGCGCGGCAGCAGCAGAGGGAAGGTGGCAGGTGCCAGAGGACGACGACGAAATAGATGGGAGGAATCCGAAGAGTATTGCTTTTGTCAAGAGTATGCTGAAGATGAAGCGTTCTCGAGGGCACAATGAACGAGATGTCGCACACTGTAAGATGCAAACGATAAGTGGTGTGCAGAAGCACACACATGACCTATACCCATAGCGGGGGGTCGAAGGGATGTGGACTGGCTACAGGGGTGTGTGCGGGTTGTCGGGCCCTGGTGGGAGGCTCCCGTTCATGCGGGGGCTCCCAACCGTCAGCACGCACCCACAGCGTACTCAACCGTTGCCATGAGGTAGCACGGAGGAATGCCGGCCGCTTGCATCGCGGCGGCAGTTTCGCCAGAGGGCTGGCGAGATGGGCTGGGCTGCAGGTGGTCCGAGGTGGAGCTTGATCCATGACCACCGCCTGGGGATTACTCTTCGGAGACCTCGGCAGACGGTGGATACGGAGAAATTTGCACCCCACAGTGATAGACCTGTTTTCCTCCACCACCACCATAAGTTGGATGGGGAGGAGGAGGAGGCGGAGGCGTAGGAGGAGAAGGAGGATGAGGAGGAAGACGACGAAGAGATGGAGGAGGAGGACGAGGAGGAGGAGGGGGAGGAGGGGGAGAAGGAGGATTCCCTCCCCCTCCAACTTATTGTGGTGGTGGTGGTGGAAGAAAACACGCCCATCACACGGGGCCCGAATCTATCCATGCCCGCCGCCTGCCGATGCCTCCGAAGATCCACCCCCCACACGCAGTGCTTATGGACAGCTGCCCGCCCTGCAGGCTGGGCATCGGACTGGGCTGGAGGGCAGGCTGCTGCGGGGGGAGTGGACGGCCAAGGCAAGGCAGGGAGCCGCTGCGTCGTGGGCCCGCCAGGCCCTGCTGCACCCCCTGAAGAAGGAGCTGCACAGGCTCAGGACCAGGATGAGTGACGCGAGGTGCGGCCACGCTGTGGCGGAGCCCGCGGGGGGGGGGGGGGGAGAGGCAGGGTGGGGGGGGAGGGAGGAGGAGGAAGGGGGCCACCGGTTGACGGCTACCGGTTGTCTCACTCCGCGATCGCTTGCGGACCCCAGCCGGAGGGTATAATCGATGCTGGGGTATTTGGCACCCCCGCTGGGGTTCACGTGGCTGCAGGCATCCTTCAATTCCTGAACCCCAGCAGTTTTTCCAGAATTCTGCCCTGCATGGATATTGTTCACATGTGGTTGTGTGCTCACGGAGCTCGCAGGACCACACGCGAGTGCCATCACCAGTCGCCCCATTGTCACGCTCGGGGCGATTGATGGTTGCACATGTGGTCCCGTGAGAGCACGTGTCGCCGACAATTTTCAGCTATACGCGGTCTCACGGGCGGCCCCATTGCAGGGCTTCCGTTGTCTCAATCTTGGCCCCGCTGAGGGCACAAGCGTTCTGCTGGTAGCCCCACTGAGTTCGCACACGTCTTTCTTAATGGCCCTAGTGCTCAGTCAGCTACTGATGTCAGCTTGTGATTAACACATGATGCCCCCCCAGGGCTGATGAGTGGACCCCGCGAGGCGCGACAGTTCTTTCGAATCACGCGGGCCAGGGGAATTTGTTTTGGATCACGCGCGCCCAAGCCCGGCGAGCTCGGGGAACCACCGCGCCGAGCGGACGATGGCAAACGGCATGAATGAGTAGAAGGAGAAGGAGGAGGAGGAGGAGGAGGAGGAGGAAGAGGAGGAGGAGGAGGAGGAGGAGGAGGAGGAGAATAAGGAAGGGGGAGGAAGAGGCGGCGGAGGGCGGAGGAGGACGAGGGACGAGGACGAGACGCCGACGAGAACGAGGGCGATCAGGGGAGGGCGATCAGGAGGGAGGGAGGTGGAGGAGAAGGAGGAGGAGGAGAAGGAGGAGAAGGAGGAGGAGGACGAGGAGGACGAGAACGACGAGGACGACGAGGGGTTCGGAGGATTGGGAGGAGGATGAAGTGGGGGAGGAGGAGTAGGAGGGGAGGAGGAGGAGGAGGAGGAGGAGGAGGAGGAGGAGAGGAGGTGGAGGGAGGAGGAGGAGGAGGTGGAAGAGGTGAAGGGGGGAGGCTGAGGAGGAGGGGAGGAGGATGAGGATGGTCGGAGGTGGAAGGACGAGGAGACAAGGAGGAGGAGGAGGAGGTTGAGGAGGGGAGGAGGCAGGAGGAGGGTGATGAGGAGCGTGGAGGAGAAGGAGGGCGAGGAGTGTAGGAGGGGGAGGAATGGGGAGGGGGGGGAGGGTGCACGGTCCTTGCTTCTGCCGCCCTTGCCTCCCGCCCCCCCTCCCCCAGTCTGTGTTGTGTCTGTCGCCTTCTCGCTGGCGGGCGGCCGGGCGTCGGCGCTACTCACCGGCGCCGCCGCCGGCGAGCCCCACCTCCATGATTCGCCCGAGCAGGGAACCTTTTTTCATATCCTTCCTGCGGTCGAATGTCGTGTCCTTTTTCTCTCGCCTCCCTCCTCATCTACTTCCTCCTCCTCCTGCGTCTCCTGTCTGCGGGGGCTGGTCATCATCATCGTCATCAGCATCATCAACATCATCAGCATCATCAGCATCATCATCAGCATCATCAGCATCATCATCACCATCTTCGGAATCAGCATCACCATCATTATCATCATGACTACCACTGTCATCATAATCATATCATCATCACCACCACTGGCATCATCATCGCCATCATCATCAGCATCACCATTATCAGCATCAGCATCATTATATTCATCATCATCATCATCAGCATCATCAGCATCATCATCAGCATCAGCATCGGCATCAGCATCAGCATCAGCAGCAGCATCATCATCATCATCATCAGCATCAGCATCAGCATCAGCATCAGCATCATCATCATCATCATCATCATCATCATCATCATCATCATCATCATCATCATCATCATCATCATCATCATCATCACCATCCGTAGCCATTTTGGCTCAAGCCATCCTCTCGCCCCTCGTTTTGGGCCCCCGCGGGAGGGCAATAGCGGCGCTGGGCATTGGCTGCGGACGGTTGCCGAGCTGCCCCTGCGGCAGCCGAGCCGCCCGCGCAGGACGCTGGAGGATCTTCCCTCTGGCCTGCGAGGCGAGCGAGGCGCGCGGCGGCGCGAGCGGTAACTGACGGGAAGTTGGCCGCCGCGCTCGCGCGCATCTCCCTGCTGGAGGAGAAGCTCGCGCGCGCCGAGGCGCGTGGTGAGGCGGCGGCGGCGCAGGCCGTTCGGCTGGCTGACCCCCTCGGCGGAGACGCCGCCGCGGCGCCCAGCCAGGTCCTGCTCGACGAGCTGGCCTCGCGCCTGGCGCTCGCGGTCCCGGTGCTGATGGACGTCCTCGCGGAGCCGCAGGCGGCGGACACGGCGGCGGACGTCGGCGCCCCTTCGGGCGGCGGCACTGGCGGCGGCAGGCGGCGGGCCGGCGGCGGCCCAGGCGTGGAGGGCGGTGCAGCGCTGCCAACCCCTCCCGACGGGCCCGCGCCGCGGCTGGAGGCCGACAGGCGGAATGCAGGGCTGCATTGCCGCTCTCGGCGAGGCGCCTCGATCGCGAGGATGAGGCGCTCGTCTCTTAACAGGCTGAAGCGCGGGGCGAGGCGGAGGACAGAGCAGCACGGCTCGCCCCTCGGCGCCGTCGGCCCCGCGCCGAGTACCTGCTGCGGGGGCGGCTGCAGACGCGGCGCCAGTTGACTGGGCCGTGGCGCGCAGGCGCGGCCGCAGCCTCCCAGCAGGCGCCGGCTTCCAGCGGGCGGACAAGGTGCGCAACGCGGAGGAGGTCCCTGTCCCTCCCCTCGTGTCTGGCGCGCGTTGGTGGCCAGCGGAGGCGGAGCACGCCGACGGTTTGCTGGACGCGACTGTGGGCGCCGAGGTGCTTGGCAATGACATCGTCGCGGAGGACGTCGAGGAGTCGGAGGAGAACGTCGGCGGCGACGACGACAGGCAGGAGCACGCCTCCGTGGGGGGCCTCCCCGCTGGCGGACTCGCGGAGGAGCTCGAAGAGGTGATGCAGGTGGAGCGGAAGGGCCCGGCGGTCGAGGCCGCTGGCGCTGACCCTAGGGGGCGCGTTCGGAGCCCTGGGGGCTTGGGAACGTTTCCCATTCGCGCTGCTGTCGCGGCGGCCGAGGCCGCCGGCGCCGACCCCAGGGGGCGCGTTCGGAGCCCTGGGGGCTTGGGAACGTTTCCCATCCGTACTGCCATAGCGGGGAATGCTGTGCAGGAGGACGGGGATGACGGCAGCGACGTCGCGCAGGAGGGCGGGGTGTGCCAGCCGCAGGCCGTCTTCATCGGCGACGTCGCGGAGAACGTGGCCGACCGCGAGTACGGCTTGCTCGCCCATGCTGCGCGGCGCCGCCTGCGTGTGCTGCAGAGGCAGGTGGGGGAAAACCAGTTCGCGGTGGCCGAGGAACAGCAGCAGTTCCCTTCGGAGCGGGCGGAGCTCGTGGCGCTGCGGGCCCGATACAACGGGCTGATGGCTGGGGCTCACGCCCCCTTGGGCGTCAAGCGGCGCGCAGCCCGCAAGGCGTGCGGCAGGCGCTGACGGACGCGATCTGTCCCGGCAAATTTCTCACTTTCTTTCGCGCTCGCGCGGCATCTGCCTTAATGTAGTTGTGGCACCCTGCGGCTCCGGACCCATCGGTCTGCCGAGCGCGGTGCCGTGTGCTCGTGGCGCCAGGCGGGTCCGAGGATCACGAATGCCT
>CAUYUJ010017003.1:229699-252663 GCA_963575745.1 Prorocentrum cordatum
TCTTTCCCAGATGTCCGACGAGATGTTAATTTTTCAATGCCCGGGGCCAGGTTTTCGCCCTGGATGCGATTTTGATGACTGACCCCCCAGTGCCGGAATCGAGGAAAGGCGTCGGGACCGGAAAAATCGTACCGTCGGAGATCTCGGTCACTGCGCGCCTGACCGCATGCCTCGGCGCGCCCGCGCGCCCGCGCGGCGGCGGCGGCGGTGACGGCGGCCACGGTGACGACGGCGACGACGACGACGACGTCGTCGAGCGACGGCGGCGACCGCGGCGGCGGCGGCGATCGCGGCGGCGGCGGCGGCGGTGGATGAGGAGGAGGAGGAGGGGAGGAGGAGGAGGAGAGGAGGAGGAGGAGGAGGAGGAGGAGGAGGAGGAGGAGGAGGAAGGATCAGGAGAGGAGGATCAGGAGGAGGAGGAGGAGGAAGGAGGAGGAGGAGGAGGAGGAGGAGGAAGGGGAGGAGGAGGAGGAGGAGGAGGAGGAGGAGGAGGAGGAGGAGGAGGAGGAGGAGGCGGCCTCCCAGGGCCTGGCGCTGGTGCTGCACGCCTCGGTTCGCCTCGGCCGCGGCGGCGCGCCCCTCTTCGCCGCGCTGGCGGCGCGGCTGCGCGGGGTGCGCGGCGAGCTGGCCGGCCCGGGCCTCGCGCTGTGCTGCAGCGCGGCCGCGGAGGCCGTCGTGCGAGCGCCGCCGCCGCGCGGCAGCGACGTCGCCGTCTTCGCCGCCGCCGCCGAGGCTGGGGACTAGGGCATGCCCAGGGGCCCATCACCCAGCACCTCCTCCTCCTCCTCCTCCTCCGCCTCCTCCGCCTCCTCCTCCTCCTCCTTCTCCTCCTCCTCCTCCTCCGTCCTACTCCTTCCCCTCCTCCTCTCCCTCCTCGCCCTGGGCGACAAGTACAGTCAAGACGCCAGCAGAAGCGCCGCTGTGGGCTCAGGAGAGGCTCCCGTTCTTGGGGCCGTTCCTCAGATCTGGGTCGGGAGACCCGCTCGTGGCCGAGGCTAGTCGTGGCCTTAAAAGTCCCTTCTTGTCTTATTCAGCCTCCCTTGTGGTAGCGCGATGGCTGTAGGGTTCCAGGCCTGCTCCTGGGCGTCGTCGTCGTGAGCATCAACTTCGCTTATATCGTTGCCTTCGTAGTTGTCGAACGCCGCCGCCGCCGCTGCCGCCGCCGCCGCCGCCGCCGCCGCCGCCGCCGTCGTCGTCGTCGTCGTCGTCGTCGTCGTCGTCGTCGTCGTCGTCGTCGTCGTCGTCGTCGTCGTCGTCGCCGCGCCGTCGTCGGCGGCGTCGTCGTCGGTTTTCGAGGTCTGAGGATCTGAGCGCTCCCGACGGTTCCCGTTGTCACAGCCGGACGCGCCCCAACAGGTTCCCCAGGCTTGGTTCTGAGAGGGTTCAGTGGAGGCCCTCGGAGGCCTTCGTAGGCCTTCGGGGAGAGCGGGAGAGTAGGACAGGGGACGGAGGAGGAGGAGAAAGGAGGAGCAGGAGGAGGAGGACGAGGAAGAGGAGGTGGAGGTTGAGGAGGAGGAGGAGGAGGAGGAGAAGGTGGGATGGGGGGAGGAAGAAGGAGGAGGAGGAGGAGGAAAGGGTTGCCCATCATCGATGAATCCTGGTTTTGTCACTCTCTCTCTCTCTGTCTCCACCTCTCCTTCCCTCCCTCCTTCCCTATCCCCCCTCTCTCTCTGACCGCCTCTCTCCCCTCTCTCTCCCACTCTCTCTCTATCTCCCTCCCTCCGTGCTCCCCTGTCTTCCCCTCCCTCTCTCTCTCTCTCTTCCTCCGTGCTTCCCTGTGTTCCCTTCCTCTCTCGCTCTCTCTCTCTCTCTTTCTCCACATGCAGTTATACATCTACGTATGTTTTTATATATATATATATATATAGCTGGATTCATGTATCTCTGTCTCTGTCTCTTTTTTGTGCGGGGGGGAGGAGGAGGAGCCAGAAGGGGTGAGGGGGACGGGATGATGAGGATGATGATTATGCTGATGATAATGATGATGCCGATGATGTTGACGATGATGATGCTGATGATGATGAGGATTATGACAATGGTGATGACGATTGCATGATGCTGCTGCGGCTGATGATGATGCTGCTGGTGATGATGATGATCATCATCATCATGGTGCTGATGGTGCTGTTGCTGCTGCTCATGATAATGACGACGGCGGCGATGACGGCGATGACTACGATGATAACGGCGACGATAACGGCGACAACGAATAGGATATTGATGACGATGATGATACTACTGATGATGCTGCCACTGATTTTGGAGGCGATTAAGGCGAGGATGATGAGGGTGGTGATGGTGCTGATGTTAGTGATTTTTATTAGTATTATCATTATCAGTCTCATGACTGTTACGCTTACCAACACGTTCTCATTCTGGATTCTACTACTTGTTACTTGTCGTACTTACCATCACTACTCCGCATGGGATAGCATTCGGGGGGGGGGGGTCGACTAACCTTCAGACAGAGCGTCCCCATCCCACACCAATCATCACCATTATCACCACAACGACCACCACCATCACCATCAACATTGACAGCATCATTGACCATCAACGACAATACCCACAACACCAACAGCAACAACAACAGCAGCAGCAATAGCAACGACAACACCAACAGCAACCACTCCTACCACAGCAATTCCAACAACAGCAAACACCAGCAACACATACAACAACGACGGCAACAACAACGACGACACCGACAGCAACACCAACATCACTAACAACAGCGATAACCACAATAACAACATCAGCAGCAAGACCAGCAGCAGTCATAACAACACCTTCAACAACAACTACAACAACCACAGCATTAACAACAGCATCCACGACATCAACAAACAAGCAACCTCATAATAGCAGGTTGCTTGTTTGTTGTTGTCGTGGATATTGTTGTTATTGTTGCTGTTATTGTAGCTGTTGTTGTTGAAGTTGTTGAAGGTGCTGTTATGGCTGCTGTTGTTGTTGCTGCTGCTGTTGTTATGGTTGCTATCGTTGTTGTTGGTGGTGTTGGTGTTGGTGTTGTTGTCGTTGTCGTCGTTGTTGTTCTTGTTGTTGTTGTTGTTGTTGTTGCCTTTTTATGTTTTGTTGTTGTAGAGTACTCATATCTAGAAACAATTATTGTTGATCTCCTGAAGCAGTTCCTCGCGCTCTCGCCTCGACGCCGGGCGAGCGTCGGCTTGAGCCTAAATGTGGGCCCTTGGAGGCCAGACTGCGACGACAACGGCTCCCGCTCGATACTTCCTCACACTTTACCCCGACACACCCTGGCCAGAGAGGCCCCCGAACTCAGGAACGGCGCTCTCGCTCGAGACTTCCTCGCACTGCAGTCAATGGCTGACAGGGAAGATCTTCCCCTCGAAAGGAGGTGCGATCGAAGACGAAGTGGGCGGGTATCTATGTTTGGGGTATACAGAATGCAAAACACGCGTGCCAGTCAGAGCGAACAGTCTTAACATGATTATTGTGGTTGTTGTTGGTGTTGTGGTTGTGGTTGTGGTTGTGGTTGTTGTTGTTGTTGTTGTTATTATTGTTGTTGCCGTCGCTGCTGTTGTTGTTGTTGTTGTTGTTGTTGTTGTTGTTGTTGTTGTTGTTGTTGTTGTTGTTGTTGTTCTTGTTATTGTTATAGTTCTTATTCTGGTTGTTCTTGTTGTTATTCTTGTCCTTCTTGTTGTTGTTGTTGATGTTGTTGGTGTTGTTGTAGTTGTTTACTTGGTTTGCACATAAACGTTTTTGCGACACCCCGAGGAGCCTCTCAGAGCGGTAGATAGTGAAGGCCCTCGGAGGCCCCTGTGCCCATGCCTGTGTCTTCCGCGGCCCCCTGCGGCTCAAGGAGTTCTGGCGAGGGGATGGATTGGGCTTTCCGAGGACTCCAGGCAGTGGCCCCGCTCGCGCCCTACCTCCTCCTTCCGCGGTGCCCGGATTGCAGCTGCGTGTCAGAGTGCTCGGTGCCGACGGAAGTCGTCGGGTTGCTGGGCGGCAGCTGCCCTGGCTGCCCCGAGCTGCGCTGCCCCACGCCGGGGCCAGCGCTCGGGGCCTTCGCCGCGGGCGCGGCGATCGGGGCCTTGGTCACCGCGTTGGCTTCCAGCCTGCGGCGGCGGCGGCGGCCCCGCCAGCGCTCCTTGACGACGAGCTGTTCCTGGCGCTGGATGCTGGGGGCGCTGGGCCCGCGGCGGCCGCCGAGGACGAGGCGAGGCCAGCAGCGACGCCCGCCTCCTTGCGGGCTGGGCGCCGCTGATGGCGCGGAGCTTCGACACTCCCGAGGCCCAGTTGGCGATCGACTTCTTCGACGATCCGAATGGGTTCACGTTCCACGGTCGGGTCCTCCTCGTGCCGGCCGGCGCCGGCAAGTGGATCTGGGTCACTCCGGATCACAGCGTGCAGTTCGGGGACCTCACGACGCACCGAGTGGTGCCGCTTCCGAGGAACGCGCCGTTGTCTCGGCGCCTGGCGGGTCAGCTGTGCGCCTTCGACCCTTTCGAGGAGGGCGAGCTCGAGGCTATCCGGGAGCAGGCGGCGGCGCTAGCGGCGGTGCCGGGCATCGAGGTGCCTCGCGGCGCGGCGGCGGCTCCGCCTCGCTGAGTGGTCGCCGACCCCGCCCATCCGCAGTTCGGGCTGGTCATCGACGCGGCGATCAGCGGCGCCGAGGATCGCTTTGTGCGGCGCGGGGCGGTGGCGCTGGCGATGCTGGGCGGCAACGACGACGAGGGGGTCCACGCTGTCTGCGAGAACGTGCCAGAGGAACGGCACCAGCAGTGGCTGGACGAGAAGCACTCGGGACCCAGCCGGGGCCCTCGGGTGCGTCCCAGCTGGTGGATAGGTCCAGGCGGGCCGCGGCGAGCTACGCTGGGCCAGGCCATCGAAACGCGCCGCCCGCAGGTCGCCAGCGATTGGGTGTTCCGCGGGCCGAGGTTGCTGCCGGAGTTCCTGGCCAGCGTGCGGGCTTCAGACTTGGGGGTCGCTGGCTACGCGAAAAACTGCGTCACGAGCAGCGGGGTGCCACCTGGCAGCGCGGCAGCCCACGAGATTCGCCTCTTGCTCGAGGGGCTGCGGCGCTTCATCGAGTGCGACCAGGTCGACGTCGCGAACTTCGCGGGGGCCGAACTCATCGCGAGGGGGATCGTGTTGATGCAGCGGGCCATTCGTCGGAATCCCAAGCGCTCCGACTACTCCGGCTTAGAGGACATGCTGACTTCGGCGCTGGGCGAGACGGGGGTGGTGGTCACCAGCAAGTTCGACGAGTGGGTCGCGCAGGAGCAGAAGACGAAGGCGGCGATCATGAATAATGCGAGACTCCACACGGAGGAGAGGGGCGCCGAAGCCAAGCGGTCTGCCGGCGGAGGCGGCGGGGGTGGCAATGGCAAGGAATGGCGTGGAGCGGGGTTGCCCGCTCTACCCGACCTCCATCCCGGAGGCAGGGCTCCTGGTGGCCGAGGGCCAGTTCGACGGCCGCCGCAGTCTTTTATGCAGTTTTGTTCCGAAGGTCTCGTCGTCGCCATGGCGTCCGACCCCTTCCTCCTGGTGCTGCCCTCCGACTTTTTCGAGGGGGCCAGCCGAGAGCGACCGGCGGGCCGCCGCGCCACTCGTCGACGTGCGAAGCGGGACGGCGCGGAGGGCGGCCGAGGACATCTTCTCGAGCCTGAACGCTCTGGCTGCCGCGCCAGCGTCGCGCGCCCTCCAGCCTGGGCGGGTGCGCCAGTTCCACGCTGACCCTCTCGCAGGAGTCCGCGTTAGGCCGAGTGGTTCGATCGTCGGCTCGACATGGTCCGCCGCCGCCCGTCTGGCGTCTGGCCGAGAGAGGCCTTTCAGGGGCCTCTCAAGTCCAGCGACATCTACTCCGAGGAGCCGAGGAGGGCCGACTCACCGTCTGGCCCTTCGTCCAGGACAACGTCTCTCTCTTGCAGGGCTCGGTGGAGCCTCGGGGGGCGTTCGACCTCGTCCCAGATCACGTTCGGCAAGTTTTGATGGGGCCCGAGAGGTTCCTGGGGCGCCACTCCGACGAGCTCACGGACGAGCCCCACATCGAGCCGTACTGGGACCCCCTTCTGAATCCGAGGATCCGCGCCAACCGCCCGCGCTTGCTCGCGCGGCTGCGGCGCCTGGCCGACATGGGGATCTTGGTACCCACCCGCTGGAAGAAGGCGACCGTGGGCTTGTTCTTCGTCGAGAAGAATGGAGACCGCCTCCGCGTGATCGTGGGCGGCCAGCAGCCCAACCAGTTCCACAGGCTGCGTCCCCAGACCAGCATGGCATCGGTGGAGGCTCTCGCGTCGGTGCAGGTCGGGGCATACTGGCGCCAGCGCTACTCGGTGAGTTCGGACGACGCCGCCCTGTGCGCAGCCACGGTCGACTTGAAGGACGGCTTCCACCAGTTCAATATCCCGCACCTGTCCGAGTGGTTTGTGTTCGACATGCCGGGCGTCCGCGCGAAGGGCCTTGGCGTGCAGCAGGTTTGCGACGGCGACGCGGGGTCCTTTGTCGACGTTGCCCCCGACGACTACGCGTGGCCGGCTTACGGCGGGCTGGCGATGGGCTGGTCCTGGGCTCTCTGGATCTGCCGCGAGACGTTGGCGCGTGTGCTGAGGTCCTCCGCGGGCCTTCGCGACGCCATGGTGCTGGACAAGGCGCCGGCGGCGCGTCTGGGGCAGGGCGTGGTTGGCGACCTCCCGTACGTCAACAACGCCAACATCATCGGGGTCGAGCGCGACCTCGCGCGGGCCCGGCTCGAGCGCATGACGGCGGCCCTCGACCTGCTGGGGCTGGAATGGCACGAAAGGCAGGGCGCTGGCGGCGAGGTGGAGATCCTGGGCGTTATCGTCGATGGCATGCAGGGCCTGGTTCGGCCCAAGCCGAAGCGCCTCTGGCGATTGTGCGGCGGCTTGACCTTCCTCTTGAAGTGGCGGAAGGCCGCAGGTTGGCAGATGCGCGCTATCCTGGGCCACCCGGTGTCCTTCTTCCAGCTGCTGAGGCCAGGGCTCTCCGTCTTCCGTATCTTGTGCGACTTTGTCCAGCGGGGCCTTGGGGGAATCCGCGAGCTGCCGACGGCCGCGTTGCGCGAGCTGAAGGTGGCCAGGTCGCTCCTTTTCATGGCCGTGGGTTGCTGGGGGCGGCCGCCCTGCCCCGTCGCGTTCATGGCGGGCGCCTCCGCGAAGGGCTACGCGTTCCTGGGGACCGACGCGACGCCCGACGAAGTCCACGATCTCTGCCGATTCCGAGAACGAGCTCGCTTCAGCAGGCGCGAGAGGTTCGCGGAGCGGTAGCACGACGGCTTTAAGGGCTCCATGGCGATCGGCGACGCTGGCGAGGGCTGGTGGGATGTCCTGCTCGAGCGGGCCAGGCCGCGGCGCCCTGTGCCGGAGCGCTGCCGGGTCGAGGTCGATTCGGGGCGGCCGCCGCCCCTGCCCGACGACTTCGTCGTGGGCCCGAAGTGCTGGGGGCTGATCGTGGCGGGGGCTTGGCGGGATGCGAGCCGCATGCGCGATTGCGAGGTGCGCTGTGGGCTGATGGGCCTGTCGCGAGCGGCCAGCTACCCCCCGTGCCGCGACGCGGAGCTTCTCTCCGCGGGGGGCAACGTGGGATCCGCCCTGGCCTTCGAGAAGGGCCGCGCGGCGAGCGGGGAGCTCCTCTCGCAGTGCCGACGGGCGGCCGCGCTGCAGCTGGCCTCAGGCATCGCGTGGCGGCAGCGCCGCGTCGGGGGGGGGGGGGCGCGGGGCGCGGCGGACTACATCGGCGGGGCCGCGGTCCGAGGGGTGCTTCGGCCTGGCCAGGTTTGGCGTGGGCCGCGAGGTCGCCTTCCGACTGGGCGCCCTCCGGATCGCCTCTCCGCCCTTGCTTTGAGAAGGCGCGTTTCGGCGAGATCCAGGGCAAAATTTCCAGGGCGCCCCCTTGGCGAGGTCGAGGCCGAAATTTCCAGGAAGCTCTTCGGCGAGATCCGTGCCAAAATCTCCAGGAAGCTCTTCGGCGAGATCCAGGCCGAAATTTCCTGGGAGCTTCGGCGAGATCCAGGCCAAAATCTCCAGGGATGCTCTTCGGCGATATCCAGGCCTAAGTTTCCAGGAAGCTCTTCGGCGAGATCTAGGCCAGAATCTCCAAGGCGCCCTTCACCGAGATCCAGGCCGCAATTTCCAAGGAGCTCTTCGGCGAGATCCAGGCCAACATCCCCAAGGCGCTCTTCGCCGAGATCCAGGCCCAGATCTCCAGGACATCCCCAGGGCTTCGTCTGCCGCCAGGTCTGGATCCCCCTCCCGCTCTCGCGCTTCTTGGAGGTCAAGTGGGTCAGAGGTCTCGTCGGGGCCGACGCTTCTTCTTGGAAATCTTCTCGGGCGAGGGGGGGTAACCTGGCTGGGGCCGTCCTGGAGGCGGGGCTGCGCGCGGGGGCCCCCATGGGCCTCGAGATGGGCCTGCGCTTTGATATCGCGGACCCGAAGGTCCAGAAGGTCGTCATCGGGTGGATCCGCTCTGGCGCTGTTTGGCTCATGCACCTAGCGACCCCTTGTACTCGGTGGTTGATCGCGCGCTCCTCCGGCGCCGCCGAACCAGCCGGGGGCCTTGCGGCGGCGCGATTCACGGCGCGCCTGATCCAGGAGTGCCAGCGAGCGGGTGTCCACTTCGCTCTCGAGAACCCCCGGCGGTCGCTTTCCTGGACCTGGGGACCTCTGGCGAGAGCGCTCAGATCGGCGGCGTCGACGCTTGTCGACTTGTGTCAGTGCCGCTTCGGGGCGCCGCTCCAGAAACCGGCGAGAATAGCTGCGTCCCACCCGCTGTTCGCCACGCTGGGCCGAGAATGCAGGTGTCAGCGACGCTGCGAGGTGCTGCAGGGAAAGGTCCTTGTGAAGGGCCGCTGGGAGTGGAAGACCAGTCTCGCTGCTGCCTACCCGCCAAGCCTGTGCTGCGCCCAGGCGGGCGTCGCCCAGCTCCAGGCGCCCCCGGCAACGGCGCGACCAGACGGGGGATGCAGAGCTCGAACGCCGCTGGGGGCGACAGCTGGCGTCTGCGGGCGGCTGCGACGCCGCTGGGGTCGGCGGCCCGCGCTGCCCGCTTAGGCGCGGGCTACCGTGGCGCGGCTGCCGGAGGCGCCGGGACTGGGGCGGGCGGCCGCGCCGGGCGGGCGCGGGCTGAGCCGCGGGGGCAGGCGCCGGGCTTCCTGCGACGGGCTGCAGTGCGCCAGGCGACGGCGGCGCGCTACTCTGACTGCGCGGAGGAGCTCAACGACTATATCGCTCGCGGCGGCGGTGGCATCGCCGACCCGCGCGCAGCGGGCGCCGCCCTGGAGCGCTACTTCGAGGCGCTCTTCCTGGGCGGCGAGGCCAAGGCCAGCGCTCGCTGGTGCCTCTACGGGCTGGTCTGGCAGCGCGGCTGGGCGACCAAGGGCGGCGCCTTCCCGAAGGCCAAGCAGGCCGATCAAAGGCTGGGGCCGCCTGGGGCCGCCAGGCAGCCGGGATTCCGCGGTCTGGGGGGCGGTGCTGGCGGTGGCGGACGACCTCATCGGCCGCGATCTCCAGTCGACGCTGGCGGGGGCGCTGCTGCGCGTGGCTTTCGACGGCCACCTCCGGCCGTCCGAAGCGCTAGGCCTGCGAGGCGCCGGCGTCCCGCGGCCGCAGCGCTCGGCCCCCCAAAAGCTGTGGGCGGCGACGGTGGCGCCGGCGACGCAGCCGATCCCGTCGAAGACCAACGCGTTTGATGACGCCGTTTTCCTGGGCAGCGCCGCCAAGGGCCAGGGTTTCGTTGGCGGCGTCCTGGATGTTCTGCCGGCGCGCGCGGGCCAGGGGCTGCTTTTCGGCGGGCTCGCGCTGGCGCAGCTCGAGGTGATCGTGAACGCGGCGCGCCGCCGCTTGCAGCTGGCCGTGGCCTTCGCGCCGCGCTGCCTTCGTCATGGCGGCGCTAGCCGTGGCGCGCTGGAGAAGTTTGAGGACCTGCGCGCGATCCAGCGCATATGCCGCTGGAAGGCTCGCGAGAGCGTGCGCTGGTACGAGAAGGCCGGCACTATGCTTCGCGTGCGATCGAAGTTATCGCAGCCTTCCTTGTCGAGAAGCCTTCGCGTGGGCCCCGCTCTCCCGGGCAAGCTGCGCGTTGCCCTGAGAAGACATGGTCGCCCAGCGGGATGTGAGCTTTCTGTATTGTCCGATTTTTTTGTGGTTGCAGGCTGTCGTGCTTCGCGCCTCCCGACCCGCCCTCGACAGGCCTGCCATGACACAAGTATGGGGTCTTGTTGTTATGGGGTTTGCAAGGACAGGGTGCGGTGCACGCGTGCTGGAACCAGTCTTCAAGGCACCTTTTCGGCCAGCGCAGCAGGCCGCTCTGGAAAATTGAAGAGCCGGCAATTGTGTGATCATCTCGTCTTTCTCTGCTTTCTTTGTCCGTCTAGCTTCTCTCCTCTCTTTGCCATTGCAGGGTGAGAGGCGCTGCGTGGGTGTTGCATACTTGGTTTATAAACGTTTTTGCGACGCCTCAAGTAGCCTCTCAGATGGGTAGATAGTGAAGGCCCTCGGAGGCCCCTGTGCCCATGCCTGTGTCTGCCGCGGCCCCCTGCGGCTCAAGGAGTTCTGGCGCCCACCCTCCCACCCCTTCGGGTTGGCAAAGACAGGGTGCGGTGCACGCTTGCTGGATCCAGTCTTCAAAGCACCTTGTCGACCAGCGCCTGAGGCCGCTCTGGAAAATTGGAGAGTCGGCAATTGTGTGATCATCTCGTCTTTCTCTGCTTTCTTTGTCCGTCTTGCTTCTCTCCTCTCTTTGCCGTTGCAGGGTGCGAGGCGCTGCGTGGGTGTTGCAATTGTTGTTGTCTTCGTTGTGGTGGTGGTGATTACAGTTGTTGTTGTTGTTGTTGCTGTTGCTGTTGTTGATGTTGGGGTCGTTGTCGTTGTTGCTGCTTCTGTAATTGTTGTTGCAATTGTTGTTTGTTGTTGTTGTCGATGCTGTTGAATCATTTCTAAAGAATAATTGTTGCTGGTTTCCGGAAGCGGTTCCGCGCGCTCTCGCCTCGACGCCGGCTACATTTCTCCGAACACGAGGCTACCGCTCGAGCGTTGGCTTGAGACTCCCTGTGGACCCTTGGAGGCCCATCTCGGAGGGCACCAACTGTGCACCAACACCGATCCTGGCCCAGGATCACCCTGGGCCCATGATCGGTGTATATGCCTTCTTGCCCAATGCAGGAGGGCGTATACACCGATCCTGGGCCCAGGGTGATCCTGGCCAGGATGGGTGTTGGTGTATAGTTGGTGCCTTCCTACCATCTACGACAACAACTGCTCCCGCTCGATATTTCCTCACAATTTACCCCGAGACCCTGGCCAGAGAGGCCCCCGAACTCAGGAAAGGTGCTCTCGTTCGAGATTTCCTCGCAAGACAATTAAGTTGGTGGAGGTCCAGCCACGACGACAAGGGCTCCTGCTCGATACGCCCTCACGATTTACTGGGAGAGCCCCTGCCCAAGAAGGCTCCCAAACTCAGGAGCGATTCTCCAGTAATTCAGGCAAGTTGGTGGAGGCGCGGACACGGCGACAAGGGCTCCCATTCGATATTTCTACATCGGTATTCCGAGAACCCCTGGCCAGAGAGGACCCCGAGCTCAGGAACGGCGCTCTCGCTCGAGACTTCTTCGCACTTCAGTCAGTGGCCGACAAAGAAGATATTCCCACCGAAAGGGGGTGCAATCGAAGACGAAGTGGGCGGGTATCGAGGGTTGGGGTATACGGAATGCAAGGCACGCGTGCCAGTACGAGCGGACAGTCTTACAATTATTGTTGTTGTTATCGTTGTTGTGGTGGTTGCTGCTGTTGTTGTCGTTATTGTTGTTGTCGTTATTGTTGTTGTCTTTGTTGTGGTGGTGGTGGTGATTGCAGTTGTTGTTGTTGTTGTTGTTGTTGTTGATGTTGTGGTTGTCGTTGTTGTTGGTGGTGTTGGTGTTGGTCTTGCTATTGATGATGTGGTGATGGTGGTCGTTGTGGTGATCATGATGATCATGATTCTCCTGCTGCTGCTGCTGCTGCTGCTGATGATGATGATGATGACGATGATGATGATGATGATGACGACGACGACGACGCTGATGGTCGCCATGATGATGGAGGAGTGAGGGAGGGAGGCAGGGAGAGACGAGGAGGGAGGAGGAAGAGCAGGAGGAGGAGCAGGAGGAGGAGGAGGAGGAGGAGGAGGAGGAGGAGGAGGAGGAGGAGGAGGAGGAGGGGGAGGAGTAGCATGAGGAGGAGAAAGAGTAGAAGGAGCAGGAGGGGGAGGAGGTGGAGGAGGAATAGGAGGAGGAGAAGGAGGAGGAGGATGAAGATCGGGCGTACTGCATCCCTCCTCCTGCTCATGGACCCCCTCTGTTCCCCGTCCTGTCCGTTGTCGCCGCCGCACCAAGCTGTACGTGCATACGGGGCAGTGCGCTGAGGGTGTAAAGAGAGAGTACAGTGGTGACCCATGCCAAGAAACACCCTGCTTGCCTCCAGGGTGCCCTGGGTTTCTTGGATTTCGATGGCTTTGCTATGGAAAGCGTGACGTTCCCACACCAAACATCAGGGGACGTCCTGGGGTCTCAGGGTTGGGTTTCTTGTGGAAGGTTTCTTGTGGCCGGGCCCCTACTGTATGAGGTCAGGCGCCATGCACCATTCCTCTGCGTTGCGTTGTCCTCTGTCCTCGATGCTCTGTTCTCGGTCCTCGGATCTCGAACCCTGACGACGACGACCAGTCGGGAGGCCGCCCCGTTGGTGGGGCTCCGGCCCGCGATGGCGCTGCTGCGCGACCTGGAGGGCGCGTGCTGCCGGCTGGCGCCCTCGTTTTCGCCCTGGCAGGCGGGCGTTCCCTGCTGTTCCTCAGGGGGGATTGGGTGAGGGCGAGGACGGTTCTGCTCCTGATGATGATGGGGATGAGGAGGGGCAGGCTACTGCTGCTGCGGTGATGATGGTGAGAATGGGGAGGCGGCTGATGCCGCCAACTGACTGACTGACTGACTGACTGACGGACTGACTGACTGATGATGATGGCAGTAGTACTGATGATGAGGATGATGAGGATGATGAGGATGATGAGGATGATGATGATGATCATGATGATGACGATGATGCTGCTGCTGATGCTGATGAGGATGCCGATGATGACGATGATGATGGTGGAAGTGGTGGTGGTGGTGGTGGTGGTGATGATGATGATGATGATGTTGTTGTTGATGATGATGATGATGATGATGGTGATGCTGCTAATGCTGTTGACGACGGGGACGACGAGGACGACGATAACGACGCTACCGGTGCTGCTGCTGCTACTGCTGCTGCTGATGATGATGGTGGCGGTGATGATCACGATGATTGCGACTATGACGCTGATGATATTGATGGCGATGAGGACGATAACGATGACGATTCCGAAGATGATGATTTTGATGACGACGGCGACGACTATGATGATGATGATGATGATGATGATGATGATGATGATGATGATGATGATGATGGTGATGCTGATGATGATGGTGATGATGATGATGCTATGGTGATGCTGATGATGCTGATGATGCTGATGATGATGGTGATGATGATAATGATGATGGTGATGATGATGATTCTGATTGTGATGATGATGGTGATGATGGTGATGATGGTGATGATGGTAATGATGATGATGATGATGATGATGATGATGATGATGATGATGATGATGATGATGACGATTATGGAGGTGGTAATGCCACTGCTGAGGCGGAATGCTGAGCCAGACGCTGAGGCGAACGCTGAGGTGGATGTTGACGACGTTGACGATGATGGTGATGATGTTGAAGATTGTGACGATGACGACGACGACGACGATGATGATGACGATGCTGTTGTTGATGATGATTATGGGTATGATTTGATTATGACGATTTTGACGATGATGATGCTAATGATGATCATGATGCTGTTGTTGATGATGATGATGTTGATGATGATGCTGATGATGATGAATCTGAATATGAACATGAAGATGAATATGAAGATGAAGATGAAGAAGATGATGATGATGATGATGATGCTGATGATAATCATTATGCTGATGGCGATGATGGCGATGATGGCAATGATGCTGATGATGCTGATGATGCTGCTGATGATGGTGATGATGATTATGATGATGATGATGATGATGATGATGATGATGATGATGATGAAATTGATGATGATGATGATGATGATGATGATGATGATGATGATGATGATGATGATGATGATGATGATGATGATGATGATGATGATGATGACGCTGATGGTGAATATATCTGATGCTGCTGATGCTTATGAAGCTGATGTTGATGCTGATGATGTTGATGATGAGGATGTTGGTGGCGAGGGATGCTTCTGGTGCTGATGCTAATGGGGAATGATTGGACCGAGGAGGTGAAGGAGGAGGATTATGAGGAGGAGGACGAGCACGACTCGAACACATCCAGAACCTCTGTCCTGGATTCACCTCGTCTCCCTCCTCCCTCTTTCCCCTTCCCTCCCCCCCCGCTCCCTTTCCTGGCTTCCCCCCCATGTGCACCTTTACCGCCAGCGGGAGGGGAGAAGGTTGAGGATAGAGGTGGAGGAGGGAGGTGGCGTAGTCCCCTCGAAGCATCTTGCACTTGCCTCTTAGAGCTCTCCCCGCGCGCGCGGGCTCTCTTTTTCTCTTGCTTGCGTGTCGGAATTTTGATTGCACTTGCCACAGGACCGTTGCGCAATGCGTTGCCGAGCAAAAGGAGGACTAGCAGAAGGGAGGAGGAGAGGGATTTGGAGGAGGAGCAGGCAGGAATGGAGGGAAGATGGAAGAGGATTATAAGTAAGAGAAGAGGAGGAGGAGAGGAACAGGAGGAGGCGACCAAGACCAAGTCCAATATCAAGACCAATTCCAGCTCATGGAATCCCTGCTACCCTGCTACACGGTATGCTTGTACCCTGAGAGGGGCAGTACAAAACAGAGGGCCCCGATGGCCACACTTCTCGGCGGTTCATATCTACCCAGACCGAGTGCACTGCGGCAAGCCGCCCACTGCACAGAAGCACTGGCCGATCGGGACCACCCCGCGGCACGCAGCCACCTACGGGGGCCCGATCCTGCAGGCGAGGGGATCAGTGCCCCTTCCTCCCGCGACCCGGCCCGTGACGACCAGACCTCCTACCCCGCCCACTCCCCCTGCCCCTGCCGCGGCTCCGCGGCAGTGCAGCGGTCGGGACTTCGGGCCGCAGCTCGCTCGCTTGCCAAGAGCTCCTCTCGCCCTCACGAGCGCTCGCTTCCACGTGTCCCTGCCGAATGGATGCTAACCTCGCACTGCGCTGCATCATCTGTCTGCCCTCACCACTTCGGTAGTAAATCATGGCAGGCCCGTGCGCTCTTGCGATCCAGTTTTTCGAGTGCACTGGCGTCGATTTGGGTCCGGTAATCGGTGAAGAAGCGCCGCTTGAGCGCCGATTAGCGTCGCTGAGCGTAGATTTAGTGTCGGCTGGTGTCGGCTGGCGTCGGCCCGCAAGAGGCAACCAGACGTTTCTGGAGGCTCCCATGAGTCCCCTTCCTGAGGATGGCGAGGCCCTCGCGCAGCGGGGCCCGGGACGGCGCCGCCGAGCCTGGCGCCGTGGCCCCGCTGCCGCGCGACCGCTGCCCTCTCGGGCTCGCCTGCCTTCGGCGTCGCCCGCCACATTTCTACGGTGCGCACGTCGCCCCCACAGGGGCGGCGCGCACGCCAAGCCGCACGAGAGCATCTGCTCGGTGGCGGGCGCTCTCTGATTGTTCCGCTCGGGAGACGATGTAGCACATCGCGCTTGTTCTCGGTCGCAGATCACGGGAGCCCTGCACACCCTCCAAATTCAGTGTTCAGCGTCGGCTTGCCTCCAGTAGCGCCTGGTGATCGATGAGGTAGCGCCGACGCAGCGTCGATTTCACATCGCTTAGCGCCGACTCAGCGTCGAGAAGCGTCGGTCAGCGTCGATTAGCGCCGATTCGTAAGAGCCAACAATCTGCCATGGGAGGCTCCCAGGAGTTACCATCGAACTTCTTCTTCTGGAACTTCACCCTGACGTAGCTGATGGCGCGGTTCAGCTCGGCCTGTTCAAAGTTGTGGAGCTTCTCCTCCCACAGGACTCTCATCTGATCCTTCGGCAGTGTGCACTTCGTCTCCTTCATCCTCCTCTTCTTCTTCTCCTTGTTGTCGCACTCTGGGATCGAATTGGTTGCTCCGTAGTGGCTCGCCGCCATGAACACGGTCAGGTGGGGAGGCTCTCGCTCCGGCCCTTGACGTGCCTCCGCCTCGTGGCGTGCGAGCGTGGCCGCGCTGACGTCCGCGATCTCCCTTGCGCTGCGGATCTGCAGGCGCGCTGCGGTGTTGACCACCCCGCGGCTGCCCTGGCCCTTGGAGGAGGAATGAGGAGCAGGAGCACGAGCAGGAGGAGGACGAGGAGCAGGAGGAGGAGGAGGAGCAGGAGGAGGAGGAGGAGGAGGAATGAGGAGGAGGAGGAGGAGCAGTAACAGGAGGAGCAGGAGGAGGAGAAGGAGGAGGAGGAGGAGCCGTTGCTGCCCCCCGGCGCCGCCTTCGCCGCCCCTCGCCGTGCCGTGGGTGGCAGCGCCTCCTGCCCCGCCGGCGGCCCGACTGCACCGCGGCAGTGGTGCTGCTGCTGCTGATGATGACGATCATGATGATGGTGGTGATGATGATGATGCTGATGATGATGCTGATGATGATGCTGAGGATGATGATGCTGAGGATGATGATGCTGAGGATGATGATGATGACGATGATGATGATGATGATGATGATGATGATGATGATGATGATGATGATGATGATGATGATGCTGATGATGATGATGATGATGATGATGATGATGATGAATATGATGATGAACATGATGATGAATCTGATGATGATGATGAATCTGATGATGATGATGATGATGATGATGATGATGAAAATGATGATGATGATGATGGGAGGAGGAGGAGGAGGAGGAGGAGGAGGAGGAGGAGGAGGAGGAGGGAGGAGGAGGAGGAGAAGGAGGAGGAGGAGGAGGAGGAGGAGGAGGAGGAGGAGGAGGAAGAGGAGGAGGAGGAGGAGGAGGACGACGACGGCGCCGACCGCCGGCGGTCCGACTGCACCGCGGCAGCGGTGCTACGATCGTGTCTACAGTGGAAACCCATGCCAAGAAACTCCCGGTTTGCCTCCAGGGTGGCTTGGTTCCTTGGATTTAAATGGTTTTGACCGTGGGTAGCGTGGCGTTCCCACACCAAAAGTTCAACGGACGTCCTGGGTCTCGGGGTTGGGTTTCCTGTGGAAGGTTCCTAGTGGACTGGCCTCCGCTCTACCTCCGTGCGCCGAGCGCCGCGCGTCCCGAGTATATAGGTGGCTGGACAGGTACAGAGAGGCGCATGAAGGTGGTCGACCAACTGGCAGCATCGTGACACGGTGCCCCCCTCTGATAGTCACAGCTCGGGCATGCCAGGCATGAAGGGCTACCGAGCTGTGCAACCGAGTAGGGGTCTGTGGTGACGCAGCGCCCGCGCTGCAGGGAGCTCGCTAAGTGTCCGAAGGCCGTAAGATGTGTCGAACAAGCCTGATGTGCAGATAGTCGTGAGGGGTCAAAATTTGCATCATACTCCAACAGTGGTGCTGATGCCTCAAGTGGCTGAGCAGCCCCTTGCGCGTAGAAACAACAATCACACGGGACTCCCTCTTTCCCGAGGCCGCAGACAGACGGTAATTGGAGTGCTGCGGGGATCTCCGGAATAGTCTCTGGTAGGTAACCGCGGCGAAATTCAGGAGGAGGGATCTGGACCGAGAATTCAGCGATTCTGCGCTCTTGAGCTCCGTGATGTCACTGGCTGTGAACTCCTGAGCCGCATCTCTCTTCAGGAGATAACGCAACTCCTCCGCGATGCGGCGAAGCCCCTCTTACGGCACACGAGCAATCAGCAGCACGTCCAGATCCGCTGCAACCTGCACAGTCCACGGGGGCGACCACTGCGTAGGCCTCCCGGCTACCAGCTGGGGACATCACCGATCCGCATCCGCTTCCCGACTTAGTGCGCATCCTGCCTGCCCGTGGTCCTCTGGGGACCTGCTCCGGCTCTGGTGCAGCTTCGCTCTCCGAGTGGGCATCTCAGTGGCCGAGAGGGGCAGGCGATTGCTTGCCAATACCTGTCTGTGGTGACGCAGTGCCCGCGCTGCAGGGAGCTCGCCAAGTGCCCGCGGTGCAGGGAGCTGCTATTGGTAAGCATCGCGACGCGAGGCCCGTCATAGTTCGCCGTCGCCCCCTCCAAGACTACACTCTCGAGCCTGGCCACACGGCTATCCAGGATCTCGTAGTCGGCCTGGGACAGCACGAAACCCTTAAGGCAGCTGTGCGCTTCCTCCTGGGTAAAGCCGAGGCAACGGCTCCGTTCCCATCTCCACGGCCCCCCCCCGTCCCCGCGCACCTCCGCGAGAAGCACCCGTCCCCATGTTGCTGAGCAGCGTCGATGCGCTCCACTGCGTGGCGAGACGCCCATCGACACTGAAGGGCCACGGTAGCGTGAGTGAGTGTTGGCGGGCTCGGAGCAACTGCTTGCATGACATCCGGCATTTCTGCTCGGTGGCATTATGCCCGTAGCCGAAGGGAAGTAGATGCTGGTTCACACGACGATCAACGTCGATGAGATTCGGAACGAAATCTGCCAGGGACGTCCGTGCCTGGGTAAAAAGCGCAAACCCAACAGCCCACTACCCATCTCAAGAAGCCAGATACCCACGACATTATCACGAACCCGCTAGATGTTACAAAGCTCATGCAGATGACCTGGGAGCCGACTCTGTGCAAATATCGAGGATCCTCACAGACTCCGACCTGGACCGACTTCCGAGCGGAATATGAAGCTGAACTCCCACCCCTGAGCCCATGCCCTGAGCCTTCCCTTAGTGATGCTGAGGTTTGCGCTTTTATCCAGGCACGGCCCTCTCGTAAGGCTGGCGGCCTCGATGGATGGGCGACTGCGGAAGCTAAAGCTCTGCCGCCATCCATCCTGGCTGTGTTCGCTGAGGCACTTCGATCGATGCAGTCTTCGGGTCAGGTCCCTTCGGCTTTCTACCATAAACCGAATCCCGCTTTAAGGAAGGGAGAGGGGATTTTTCCTGAGGAGCAACGTTTGTTTTCTGTGTTGTCTGTTTGGCTTTCCTCTTGGGAGGTCGCGATCTACCGAAAGCTCGAGGCTTGGAGACGTAAGTGGTGCCACCCAACTAGTTTCGGGGCGGCCTCGGGAACCCTACTATCGGATGTCTCAACGAGCTTGGCTCTTCAGGTCGAGTGGTCGCGGCGCACCGAGCAGTGGGTCCACGGCCTGGCGCTTGACCGCAAGAAATGTACGACCTGCTGGTGACAGATATTTGTATGAACTTTCAACGGCACGCAGGATGCCCCGACAGTGTCCTCCGAGTCCGACAGGCATTCTGTCGGCAGCATCGCAGGTACTTACGCATGGCGGGCACCTACAGCGAGGCCATGAGCACCACCAACGGCCACCTGCAGGGCTCCGCCTTCAGCGTTGACGACATCAAGCTCCTTATGTACGTGTGGACGGCCAGACAGCATCGGGTGATACCGCGTTCGCTGCCCATCACATTCATCGACGACTCCAACTCCACGCTGTGGGATATGCCAGGTATACGCGCATCCCTTCGGCAATCACTCCTCTTTGATAAACTCTCAGGTGAAGAACTTCACCCGGGGAAACTGGTGGCGTGGACTACCGACGAGGACACCGTCGCAGAGCTGGGCGACACGCAGATCTTTCGACACCACCTGCCAGTCAAGCGCGCCTTCCGACTCGTGGGCAGCCAGATCGTAACCAGGGGCGGCGACGACTCCAGCCTCCTCGACCGACATATCTCTGCGGCCATTCAACGCCTCCAACGTGCACGACGCCTCCCGCTACTGATGAACAAGCGGGCCGAGATTGCCCAAACCATGGCGACATCTATGGTGGCAGTGGGAGCCGACCTTGGACCACCATCCAAGCGCAAGGTGCGCGAGTACTGCTCTGCGTTGTTCGCCACCATCATGCCGAAGGGACGACAGTGGACGTGCCCATGGATCCTGCTCAGTGTTATCCTAAAAGGCTACCTGCTCGACCCTGTCACCATCGGCCACCGCGAGGTCCTGCTCTCAGTGCGTCGTCAGGTCTTACGTGTGCCACGGCTGCGCACCTACGTCGAGGACCTCAGGCACCGCATCCGGGATGTTGATGACGCCTACCCTGGGCCTGTCCGCACTTTCGCCAAGATGCTCCACCAACTCCGATGGCGGTGGCCCCACTTCGAGGCGCTCGTAACCGACCTGGGGACTACCATCCACTGGCTAGAAGGCAACGGCGACTTCCTCATGCACCACCTGCGCGACGCACAGCGCCGCTGGTTCCTGCGCCGCGCCCCTAACACCCGCAGCGACCTTGGCGACGTCGCCGAGCAGATCTACGGCCTCGATATGGTGGCCAACGCGTGGTTGCTCAGAACCACTAGTCAGAAGTACGGCCTCACGAAGTGGCAGCGCGGGTTGTTGTCAGTTTTTCCCGTAGGCGGAGACCGCGCACAACAACGATTCCAGCGAGCCAGCCTTCCAGAGGACCCGTCGGCACGATGCAGGTTTTGTGACGGGGAACAGGAAACTCAAGAACACATTATGTGGGAGTGTCCCTGCTGGCAGGCTGAACGAGAACCACTACTTCAACTACCGCAAGCTCAACAACGGGAATCCTGGCCGCCTTCGACACGCCATTGTGGGTTAACTTATTTGGACGAGGAGACGGTCACTCTCTGCAGTGCGATGGTGACCGAGACCGAACCTCCACATCATCGACCTCCACAACCTTTCGACGATGACCTGGGCGAGCAGGGTGCCAACTACATTGTGGACGACTCCAGCAAGCGCTGGCTAGCGGTGGCGACGGGCGGTGCTTGTCAGTTCCCCAAGAACCCGTGGCTCGCGCGTGCAGGCTATGCTGTGTTTGTCGCGCCCGCCCACCGTCTCAACTTCTATGCGAAACTGCATGGACCACGCCAGAGCAGTGCCAGAGCCGAGGCGCGCGCACTACTTCATGTCGTGCGAGTTGCTGAAGGACCAGTTTGGATTTTCTGTGATAGTGCTCAGTGTGTACGTGAATTCCAGAACCTACTTGACGGTGGAGACCCGCCTGAAGGCAGTTGGGCCGACATCTGGGTGACAATCGAGCAGGCCATCGACGCGAAGCCAGAGATGTTCCAGATTGAGCATGTCTTTGCGCACCAGGGCGAGGGCGGAGTTGATCGGGGCGCCGTGCGCCCTCTCGCTGAGTTGCTGAACAAAAAATGCAGATGAGCTTGCCGCTACTGCCGCCTGTCCACACCCCCTTCCGACCTCGGTGATTCAGAAAGCCAAGGACCGACTTAAGCCGACCACTTTAATGCATCGAACGATCGTTCGTGTCCTCGAGAAGCGTGCCGTGTCGAGACCCTCCCCCCATCGTTCGGTGGGGTTCTCGGAGTCTCTGCTCGCTCGTCTCGCTCCTTTGACGTCCTCCGACCCTCTCCCACCTCCTCCTCCTCCTCCTCCCCTTCCCCCTCCCGATTGGGAGGATGAGATGGGGGTCGAGGTCGCGCTCGAAGATGTGGCCGAGTACGATCCTTTCGGGTTCGGTTTGGAGTTAGGGCAGCCGCTTCCACCGTCTCAGCCTGGCGACTATTCAGATAGTGCCTCATCCCGTGCCCGAGGCAAGAGGCCCGACGCCTCCGTCTCGTTTCAGTGTCTTGGAACTCCGTCTTCAGAGTTCTCTCCTGGGGATTGCCCCTCTGTGTTTCCTGTTTTCTTTGCAATTGTGCAGGCCCAGCGAGCCTAGACTAACCCACCCAAAGCGCAGGGCATCACCATCACCATCACCATCACCATCACCATCACCATCACCATCACCATCACCATCACCATCACCATCACCATCACCATCACCATCACCATCACCATCACCATCACCACCACCATCACCATCACCATCACCATCACCATCACCATCACCATGGCATCACCATCGCCATCGCCATCACCATCACCATCACCATCACCATCACCATCACCATCACCATCACCATCACCATCACCATCACCATCACCACCACCATCACCATCACCATCACCATCACCATCACCAGCACCAGCACCATCGGGGATCCATTTTCTAGATTGTGGTGCCTATTTGGAAGGACCGAAAAACATGCCGTGGCATGGCGCTGGAAATAATGACGCCAGCGCTGCAGCGGGAGCACGATTCGGAAGGAGCGGAAGTGCGGGAACGAGGCAAGCGCTGCAGCGGGAGCACGATTCGGAACGAGCGGTAGCCCGAAAATGAGACCAGTGCTTTAGCGAGAGCAGCATTTTGAAAATAATCACACCTCCTGGGAATCGTGTGAGTAAAAAACCACTACGCGGAGGGGGGGGGGCGAATATTTTCCGGATGCCACCAGGAGAGAGAGGAGAGCCGTATTCATATAGTGTAATTGTGGAGGAGGAGGGGGAGGGGAGGAGGAGGAGGAGTGGAGGAGGAGGAGGAGGAGGAAGAGGATAAGTAAGGGGAGGTTGGAGAAAGAAGAGGAGGCGTTTGGATGATCGTGGGCTGGATTGTTGATGATGAGGATGAGGATTGATGATGATGATGTTGCATGAGGATGATGATGATGATGATGAGGATGAGGAGGAGGTGATGATGATGATGATGATGATGATGATGGCTGATGTGATGGTGATGCTGATGGTGATGCTGATTGCTGATGATTGATGATGATGAGGATGATTGAGGGGGGAGGTAGGAGGAGGAGGAGGAGGAGGAGAGGAGGAGGAGGGAGGAGGGGAGGAGGAGGAGGCGGGAGGAGAGGGGATGAGGAGGGAGGAGGAGGGAGGAGGAGGAGGGAGGTGGAGGAGGAGGAGGAGGTGGAGGAGGTGGACGGAGTGAGGAGGAGGAGGAGGAGG